>VWYO01022390.1:198096-269175 GCA_013400275.1 Rhadina sibilatrix | reverse complement strand
GGGGGAGCCCCCCCGGCGCCGAGGCTGCAGCCCGGAGCCCCCTGCAAGCTCCCGCATGCCGCCACAGCCCGGCCACCGCATCTCCATCCCCGCACCACCAGAGCGGACTCCGCCTGAGCTCCCGGCCGGGCGCAGACCTCAGAGAACTGGGCTCCCTCCAAAGCCCTGCCGTTCTCCCCCTGTCCCTGTAAAAGTCCAGTCGCACCTTCCCATAAATCAGAGGATGCTTCCGACTGCCCCCTGACACCGCCGAGGTCCTGTCTCAGGAGCGAGTGTCGTGGGCCACAGCAAAGCCACGTTACTGCTGTGGTGGCTTTAACAGCGTCTGCTGTCACCTGCTAGGTCAGTTTCACACAGGACATTTAACCAGCAAAAGAGCTATGTTAAATTAATTTTAAAACTACATGAAGCTGAACTGTTGTGTCTCACAAAGGAAGATGACAGGCAGAGACAAGATCAATAAACCCTTTCCACTTCTTGTATTATTGTGAAAAACTAAAGAGAACCCTTCACCCCACACAATGATTTGTGCTACACAAGGGAAGGAGTTCAAGTTTCAAGCAAGAATTTGTACTTCTAATGCCCTGCTTTCAGCTGGCATGAAACAAGCACGGTGCTATGCCACAGCCAGGCTGGTTTGTGCCTAGGAATTAAAGTGGCCAGACCTGGTGGTGTGGAAGTGTTCCTGGCTGAAGACTGCAGGATTTCATTTTCCCGTTTCCAGTGGGGACACATTTTGCAGGTGAAATGAAATCGGTTTCTGCTTTCCCACCCTGCCACTTGCCATCCTCCTTCCTGCCCTTTTGATGCCAAACACCTGCCTCTCCCCTTCTGCTCTGTACCCTCCTTTAAGACTCCTGGTTTTTTATCTGGTAGAAATTATTTCCTCTCAGAGGGTGGCTCCATGTTCACCCCTGTTTTTTGGATTTCCATGTGGATGCGAATACAGCGCCTGCTCCTGTAACAACCCCTGAACTCCAACTCCTCTGCAAGCTGCTGGCAGCACCAGAGAGCCACGCAGAACCAAGATGGCAAGGGGGAAACGTGAAGGAAAGAAAACACCTTTTGAACCCAAAGAGGTAACTGAAGGAGTTGTTGCTCTCCACAATGTGAGTATCTGGCCCATAATGGATCTTTTATCCAGGAATATCCAAACATCACCCAAAAATCCACCTATTTTATATAGAAAGAGACTGCTATTTTATAGAGTGAGGGAAAGGGATGGGATCTTAATTTGAGCAGGAAAGAATGCCACTCCCAACATGCTCTTCACAAGAGGCACTGGTCTCCCTGAAACCATTTGTTCACCCACTGTTAAGCTATCACATCTTACACAGATAATTTTACTTCTGTTTATATGCAACTTAATCCTGACTTAGCTTAAAATGGTTCCTGTTGGTCTCACTTGAACTAAAACATTGAATGGGTGCATCTGTATCAAGTGAAATTATGCTCAGCCAGTGCTAGTTTTCACATTGATGTCTCCCTACCTGCACACTCATAATCAACAGCCTGAAATGCTTAATACTTCATCAGCTGCAGAAATCGTAGTGATAAACCAGCAGGGGAGATGCAGAAAAACCACCAGAGGTGAGGTTACAAAGGCAGTGAGCGTTACTTCTGAGTCATAATGATGAAACCCATCATGAGGCGGCACCTCTCCCAGCAGATTAAAGGCTATCTTCCACACTTTTTTCACTTGTGCTTCTTAGGGAGAGTATTTTGTCTGTGTAAAACCTGGGGTGCTGTCACACACCTGTCTTTGCGATGGCTTTGAGCTCTCACAGCCGGATTTCCAGCGGGGACAACAACAGACCCCTCCTGTGCACGTGCTAAGGGGATGCTGTCATCAGGATGGGTTAATAATTTCAACAGCTCTAGATCACTTCCTTGTGACACAAAAGGGCAGGTTTGGGAAGCAGGATTAAACAGCCTGGTAATTTAAAGGATGACTCAGGTGGTGCCTGCCTTCCTGCCCCCTTTCACAGCAAGAGGCCCTTTCCGATCCAAGCCGAGCACACCCATCATCCAGCCCAAGAGCTGATGTCTGCAGCCACCAGCCAGGGTGACCCTGCTGCCAGCAGAGCTCCTCTGTGCAGATGTCACCCACTCAAGGCATGACTTTTGCTATCACCTCTCCCAAAGGCATGATTTCTCCCCTCTGTGACTGGAAAGCTACATGGAACACATTCCCATACCAGCATGTGCAGCATATGTCACCTGCTCAGGATCATCCCACTAGGACCCAGAAGGACTCACGATAATTTGCTCCACGAAATGATTCCAGATGGTTTTATTGGTATTTTAAACACTTTAAGTGTACTTTGCATCTTGGCCAGCCATTTGGCGAGATACCGAGCAGCAAACAGAGTCACAGACATTACCAGGCAATGAAACAAAGTCCGGGTTTAGGATGTGATCATAAAACCCTATGAACGCTTGTCCTTCTGTGATAAAAACAGCAACAAAAACATTACCACCCATAGCATACCTGAGGCTCCCCATAACCTTGGACTATTTACTGAAGCAAGACAGCACTTACCGTAGCACAGGGACTCGCCCTGAGGCAGATGACAGGCAGCTAATCCAAGTGGGAATTCACTGGGAGGGATCACAACAAGCCCATACTGCTGACAAAACGAAACCTTTCCCGCACAACTTCCATCCCTGCTGCCCCGGAGCAGCAAGCACAGCCTCTCTTCCAGACTGACTGGGTGTGGGTGCAAACACCCACACCGCAGAGCTGGGGTGCTGCAGGGAGCTCTGTCTGATGGCAGCCACAGCTTGGAGGTGCTCAGTGTCCACAGCTCACCTCGTGCCAGTGTCCTGGCTGGAATGCCTCACTGGCCCTACATAGCTAAACCCATCCCAGTCACACCTTGACCTTTCTGCAATTCCCTCCTGATCCCGCCTCAGGAAAGTGTTTGTTCCCTGTTCAGGTTGGAGCAGCCCCAGATGGCATGTCCTGTATGGGACAGCACAGCTCAGCTCCCCCTGAGATACCTCCAGAACTTCTTCCAGCAGGACCAGCCTACATGCCCTTCAGTGCTTATTCCGGAAAGAAAAGCCCTTCCATACCAAAAAAAAAGAAAGAATGTCTGTAACTAAGCAGGATTTCTCCACTGGGTGACTCTTGTGACACCAGTATCAAATATCATATCCTGCAAGGGGTAAGAACCAGGGGGAGGCCTCAGAGGGCTGTTTTTAATTTTTTTTTGCAGGACTTTGGTTTCTTACTTGGCATTTGCTTCCGATGGCAGTTTAATCCTATCTAAGCACAAGAGCAGAGGTCATATAATCTCCCTCAACAATCAGGGGGATTTGTATGTTTTCCTCTGTCCTGCTGGTGTTCTCACTGCTCTGAAAACGATTGTCCTTGGACTTACAGAAAACCTGAAGAAATCAGAGCTGGACCCTTCAGTGCCCAGGTGGATTCTTGGCCTGTGTCTCCCAGTTGCAGCAAGTTGCATTGGAAGCAGAGTGAATTATGGCAGAGACAGATATGAGTTGGTGTCTGGAAGGTCCAGTGAAGCCCTTGCCCATCTCCCTGCCCTTTCCCACCTGGATCAAAAGTGTTCAGGTAGTTTCACTTCAGCTCCCACGTCACAGTGAGCCAGGCAGCGTACACACTGCTGCCATCAGCTCCAGAGCCTGCCAGCTGGGCTGGAACGGGGACAGAGAGCCTAAAAACTCTGTGTACACACCACTGTGATGGGCATTGTCTTTGTTTGCTTTTGGGAGTAGATGAAGATGCCCTAGGCCTATGCACATCCACATCTCACCCCTTCCCAGAGATGACAGGAATATCTCTGCTGTGGGGAACCGAGGGACTCAGGCATCCATCCAGGAGTCCTTTCTCTTTTGTTTTATTCTAGCCATCACAAAAACCCCTCCAGTGTTCCTGTTCTCCACCTGCCTGGCTCACTGGCAGCTGGATGCCTGGTACTGCCATGCCCAATGAACAGCCATGCTCCTGGGGGCATGGGATAACCAAGGAAGCTTCCCTCTTCCTGTTTAAATAAAGCTATGAGGGGGAGGAGCCCTGCATGCCCACACTGATGGCTCTGGAAGAGTGGTCCTGGATTCCTGTGCTCCCCGTCATCCCACACTTCCTTGTTTTTCCAGCCTCTTGTTTCTGGCAACATGAGCTGCTGGACACAGGGCTGGGATATGGCTGGTTCACAGAGATGGAGAAAAGCTCTTATTTGAAGGATGAAAAGACAACGTGAAACAGCCCCAAAGGAACTCTGTCCTGTGGCTGTTTCTGGTGCCCCTGGCTTGCTGGGCACTGCAGATGCCAGGCTGCAGCACAGTAGGGCCCATCCTGCATTTGCTCAGGCAGCTGGTGTGAAATGTGAGACCCTTGTCAAGTCTGCTGAGGGAGGAAGGGAAGGCGTGGGCTGGACAGAGGAAATTGGGTTTTGAGATAAACCACGGGCTGCATTGAAGAACGATGATTTCCTTTGAGGAGCGTTTGCAGTGCTGACCTACCCACAGACCACGAAGGGTGAGAGCACAGAGGTGCTGGAGCCAGGGCCATCCATCAGGGGGGAACAGAACTCCCAAGGAGCCTCAGTTCTCCAAAACGTGCCCAGTCGCCTTTCGGTTTGGAAAACTTGAACCGTGAGTTGTTCAGAGCCAGAACTCTTTGAATCCAAGCCTGTAAAGCTTGGAGAAGTTCAGAGAAACTCCCTGTCTTGGCTCATCTCCAAGTCAAATTAACTCCTGGAAGGTGAGGAGGTGTTCAGATAAATATCAAATCCCTCTCTAATGGGTCAAGGCCATTTTTTCCAGTAAACAAAAAAGATTTTTATTGGATCGCTATTACACTGCATATCTCAGACTGAACTTAAGATAGCTGTGAAAAAAATTAAGAAGTGAGAAAGTCCAAATCCTGCAGCAATGAATAAAACCCATTATCAAATTTCCTCCTAAAGACTTCACCCAAATAAACCTAATGAAAAATCAGTTTAAGATGGAACTGAGTCTGGATACAAGAGGTTTCTACGGAAGTTCATTGTTATGAAGAAATTCCAAGGGGAATTTGGAAAGAAATCACATATTCACATGTGCCAACTCAGGGAAGTTAAGTCCTAATGTTTTTATTCAAATCTCCTGTCCTCTGCACTGAAACTTTCTAGATTATGCCCCTAAGTCTTCCCTTGGTTCTTGGTACCGCAGTCACTGTGAGCACCCCTCTGTGCGTGGAGATATCCCTAAGAGAGAAATACATCATGATGATAGCATAAAGAGGAAATAATAGAAGGCTTCTTAAACATTCCAAAGGGAGGAAAAGTGCAGAAAATAGACGTGAATCCACTTTTCCTCCAACATCCCAGAGAGATGAAAGGAAGACAGAGAGAACGACAGTTTTCTCTGGCAGTTGAAAAACCCTCTTTCCTTCTGAGCAACTGACAAAAAGATTTAGGGAAAAGAAGAGGAAAAAAGGACATTTGTGCAGCAAAGAAAAAAGGGAGAAGGATTTGAAGACCTAATTAACAGACTGTCCCAAGTCACTTCAGTTCAGCTGCATCACAAAAGTCTGACAGAGATCCATGGGACCACAACAACCTGCCCAAGAGAATAAGACACTGTAAACAAAACCAGTGACTCCAAAAACCCAGCCCCCTCCAAATCCAGGGGGTTGGGAAGGGGAGGAAGCTGCAGCTGAGGGCCTGTTTTCCTGCTCACTAATAAATTTGGTTTACAGAACCTTTTGTGAGTCCTTTTTAAGGTTGTTTGTTGATTAAAGCGGCAAACAACAAACCTAGCCTTAATTTATGCTTCTTTAAACATTTCAAGCTGGGGGGGTGCTTTTTACAGGAGTTAATGAGGCAGAATAGCTTCTTTAAGGAGAAGATATTTTCTCACCAAATTAAAACCTGTATTGAAAATAAAATAATGAGATGAAGGTAGCTTTTCTTTCAGAAGTAAATAAATCTTGGAGTAGGAAACTTCTCACGCACTTGGAACTGTCCTTATCGGAGAGATCTGAGAACAGCAGGTTCACAACGTGTTCCCACTCTCCTTTTTTTTTAATTTATTTTGCCTTCCTCCTTTCATGTAAACAGTAATAAAGCATTACTTGCTCTAAATGTGCAAACAGTTCCAGCGTGTGAGAGCAAGGAAACACTGGGAGCTGGTCTCCTTTGCCACAGCAGAGCCATGAAAGCCCAAGGCAGGGACTTGGCCCCACCATAACTCTGGCAGGGCAGAGAAAGGGGCCACATCATACCACCTCAGACATCTGGGCAAGTCTTGGAGTTGCTCCCAGCAAGATCCCAGGTCAGGCTGAATTTTCCAAATTAAAGCTTGCCTCAAATCAACTGCATTTTGGCAGTCTGGGGTAGCAGCACAAGGAAAACCAAGTACCAGAGTGGGCAGTGCTGGAAGCTGCAGTGACAGCAGTGATCAGCACCGGATGTCATTACCTGGGGACAAACAGGCACAACAAGGTCCCGATGTGATAGGAGAGCATCTTGCCTGGTTCCTGTCGGAAATGTGCAAGAAAGCCTCCCTTTCAGGGCAGCTCCAAGCACCCTCGAGGAGATAACCCTGTTTGTCTTCGCCGGAAAGGCTGATTGAACTCCGGCCTCACAGCAACAAACTGGTTGGTGCAGTCTCTGCACATGCAACTGCACTTGGGGGGGATTCTGCTTCTCAGTGCAGTGTCAGTATTTCCTCTGGAAAGAAGCCCACCTTTTTGACTTATTGCTTACCAAAAGGAATTTGGATGTTTGTGGTGTTTTGCTGAACTATCCCTACTGTATGGGTAAGTACAGGGCTAAGCCTGCTCTGCTGTGCAAATCCAGTGTTTTCCCTCCCGTCTTTGGAAATCTGCAGAGGAGGCAGGCACGAGCAGTCTGTAACTTCTCCCAGGATGCTGGGAGCTCTGCAGGAAGGCTGTGCTTACCTTCCTGCTGCTGGCAGGCTGACCAGGGGTAGGTGAGTCCAGTGAGCCTGTGGGAAGCCATGGCAAAGCCGCTGCCTTACACAACGGAGCACCAGCTCACCTCAAATTTCAAAGCAGTCGTAAGCCCCAGCACCATCCCAGGAGGGTATGAATGGGGCTGTTTTCATATCTCCCATGCAAACGTCTGTTAGCACAGCCATGTTATCCGTTGTTATCCGCAAACAGCGGGATTTTATCCGCCGGCCTCCCTCTCTGATCGTGGAAAATGTATACACAGGATAGGCAAAGGAACTTGAGCCGGCAGCCAGCCACTCCCGCTGAAACCACAGACTGCAGCAATGAGAAAAGGAGCTCAACAGGCACCAAAAAGTCAACACCCGGGGGAATTCCAGCCTTTGGTAAGGCCTTGGGAAGATCAGGCGCTGCAAACCCAAATGCGGTGTGGAGCTAACCCGCAAAGCAGCTGTGAGAGAGAGATCAGCCAGAGAATGACTAAGAGAGATTAAAAAAAAAGAAATTACGTGCCCTTCTCTCAGTCCATGAAGGCACAGCAAGTGCCCTGGCATTAGCTGCAGACGTGCAGCCAAGGGGAGGAATGGAGGCACTTCACAGGGAAGAGGGAAAACAAGGATGCATCAACAAATCTCCTCAGAGGAGTCCCCAGAGGCAGACAGGGAGAAGAGGTGGACTGATGTGTCATTGTCAGTGTCTGAAATATCAAGAAGAAACATTTTCAAGCTGTGAGGCAGCCAAAGGCAAGCAATGAAGATAAAGCAGAGAGACTCTAAGGGCTAAAATCATATAAACTGGATGAAAGCATTTCCAGCATGTTGGAGTCTGGAGGGATAGGAGGCAAAGGTTCTTCATGAACTTGCCCTCTGTTCTTTGCACAGATCCACAAAGGGCAGTCTGAAATTCCCCAGTACACTGAGCATCAGCTGGGAATGTTTCATGGGCTCTCCCATTGGAAATAAAAACCTAAATAAAGGGAAAGTCCCTCTTAGGTGCTGTGGACACAATGCCTGCTCCAAAGCTGCTGAATGAATGGAAAACCTTTTGCTGAGCACCTGTAGCTCCCCTGAGTTATGACTGCTCTGCATAGCACTAACAATTTCATTTCTAATTTAGAGCCATGAGCCAGACTCCAAATTAGACAGCATCAAGCACCATAACTCCCTTTTTCCTCTATCTCTGGTGGTGCTGTAAGGGAAAATCCCTGTGCTGCCTGTGTAAGTCCCAGGTGTCCCAGTCACAAGGATGAGCTGCACCTGGCTGCAGACACAACCCCCAAAAGCTGTGCTGAGCTGTGGAGCAACAAAATTGGACCAATGGGCTCAGAATTCAATCCTCCTTCTAACAGGGACTCCCTGCCAGGTCAAGGCATTGGACCTTGGAATGGGATTATAACTACAGCTGGTCAAAAATTTACTGCAGACACCGGTTCTGTTCAATGAAACACCTGCAGGAAACATCTACTGATTCACTCACGTGGTTAAAAATAAATTGAACTGGTTTTGTGTTTTTTGGAATGCAATGAGAATCCTCCCGATCAGCCTTTCACATGAATGATTTGTTTTGGTTTTTTGTGTGTGTGTGTGTTTTTTTTTTTTTCCAAAAGACATTCGGTCTTTCATTCACTGGGGTTTTTTTACAATCCTCTGGCTTCAGTTCCTCCCCCACAACCTCTACAATTTTTCTTCTTTTTCTAAGCCCTCTTGCCTTCAAGAAAGGATGCAGTTTTACAATAGAACAGACTTTTATTGTAGCAATTTACATTTTAGACATTATCATGAGTGAGTAAGCTGAAGCAAATTTGCTCTAACTTTTCCCTACCTGGGTTGGTTCTGCAGTGCTAACAATTATTCAGAGAACTCAGCATTTTATAATCTCTCAGACACACTGTGGTCCAGCCCTCCACCTTGAGTAAATACATGGCATGTGTAAGGACTTTGGATTCACCTAATAAGCCAATGGATGTCACTGTTGCTCTACACAAACCAATATAGGAAAGCAAAGAAGGATAATTAGCCAAAATAAAGTTACAGGAGAGAGTTCTCAGACCTGCTCTGTGCTGGTTACACTGGGCAATTCCTTCAGGGGCTTCCTAAGTGCATGTCCAAGGTATCTCACTGTAACTACAGAGATAAGGTCAGGTTAACAGCTGGGTGTAAAAAAGGAGGGCACAAGAAAGGTTCCTAAAAAGGAACCTCACGGTTCCTGCTGTTTAACCCCTTCAGTTTCAGCCTCCCCTGAAACCTCAGCAGCAAGAGGCCTTTGTTGATGAGTTTCCTGGGAATAACCCACCCTTGTGCAGCAGGATGCTCCAGGCTGGGACAAAGTAGGTCACCAAGAGGCTCCTCAGCCTTGGCCAGAGCTGCAGCTGCCGCATTTCTAGGTCAGTGCTCACTCCTGCTTTAATGGGTTGATAAAGGTTTAAGAAACAAGTGGAGGTTTTGGTTGCATTCCTGTGTGCCAGGCAGCAGCTCAGCATTTCATGAGAGCTGCTGCCACTTGAGAATTGCTGTTGCAATGAGGGGTGGTTTATACTGAACTACTGACAGAGTTCACAGGTACCAGGAGAGAAAGGCAGGGTCACCAGAGCACAGAAAATATGGCCCAAAAGTAGAGATAAAAGTTTTGAATGCTGTGAGGGGAAGTGAAGAAAAAAGCATCAAAATTATGAAGAAGTTTCTGATCCTGGTCTAGTACTGTCAAACTGTCCTCAGTCAGAACTCCCTCAGGTACATGGACTCTGCCTCTGTGACAAGAGCTCAAGGCAACTGGAATTTGTTTCCTGAAAGGAAGAATATTATTTGATCAATTGGGAAAGAAAATGCCTGAGGCTGGTCCAAATTTAATATATATGGATCTAAAATACTCTTGGGATAAGTGTAGTTATTCCAAAGCGTTGGTTAGAAGAAAAATTCCATTCCTTGCACTCATGTTGTTTAACAAGTAGGAACTATGCAAACCAATAAAGGCAAAAAAAGGAGCCTCAAATGCCAATCATTTAGCACTGGGAGCTGCAGAGAATCACTGGACCACACCGCTCATGCCAAGTGAGGAACTTGGTCTGAGACATCTGAGTCAAGATGCTGATGAAAGAAACTCATTTGTTATCCTATGAGATCCCTTAGGACGATCTCCAAGCCCTGTCTCCGAACAGGCTGAGCTCACTGAAGTCTCTCCCAAGACCCAGAAGCCTGCGAGTTGCCTCACTGCACCACCCAGGAAGGAGCCTGTGGTAAAGGCAAAGGCTAAGTGGCACAGCTGTAGTTACTGTTTGTGCCTGCTCCGAGGACACGGGGCTGTTCCACACAACCACGACTCCGGCTGCTCTGCCCTGTCATTAGCGCTCAGAGAGACACCTCACCAACGCCTTCCTGCAATGAGAGCTGCACCTACCAGATGTGTAAAGGCACACTTAAACTAACCTTTATTTTTTAACTTTCAAAACCTGCAGACTAAATGTTTAGGTGCCTGAATTCCCTTTTACAGTTGGATAAGGTTTTGTTTCCCCATAAGAATAAAGTCACTATCTGCAAGTCAACTGCTCTCAAAAACCTTTCTGCCTGCTTCCATGCAGCAGTTCCACCCGTGTTTTCCAGAAGTTTTGGCACTTTTGGAACTGGCCATTTCCCACCTGGTATCTAGCCTTGTGGTTTGACAGCTATGGCAGAGGGAAAAGCCCAGGGAGCCACTCCACATCATAACTCTGATGCTGTGATACCATGGTGTTGCTCACTCTATGCTGACGTCAATTAAACCCTTGGAATTAGCTTTCATCACTAAAACAAATTCTGGTTTATTTACATTGGAAGAGGCCAAGTCAAGGAATTTGCACTTAACACTTATCAAGTAAATAGCAAAAGAGAAACACTTGACTCTCCAGGTGGTAGAGAATGACATAACCTGGAGTTGGGTAAAACAGGTAAAAACTAAAATCTTAGACATATAAATAAAAATGCCTCGATATAAGTATGTCTAAACTGCAGCTCATGATAATTTCCTTGGGATTGTCATGGGTAGTAAGTACTTTTGAAAAGCAAGGCCAGGTATATCTTAATTCCCAAACATTTGGTCTGCAAGGAAAGTAATCACTTGAAGAGTGATGTTTTCAGGAATTGCACAGTAATTCAAGACTACGTGACAAGAGAGCTCTGAAAGAGGCATCATTTAATGGCTGAAAACAAGCCCGTGCCCTCAATCTGCTCTGGAGGAGAGAGGCCACCCTGCCAAAACCCCGGAGCAATTTGCACTAAGTACGGTGCCACTGGCAGGCATGGTGCCCTGGCAGAAAAGGAAGGTGTCCTGTAATTTTGTGAGGTCAAGATTAAATTATAAGATACTCTGTTGCTGTAAAACAAGGCTGCTCCACGCCTGGTATCATTAGGCCCTAACTCCTGTTGGGTGAAAATCCTCAGTGCCACCACAGTTATTTATGCACCTGCGCAAAGGCAAAGAAGTTGTTTTCTAGAATTGGATCAAAAGGATTGAAAACTCAGTGTTAGGTCTGGAAAACAGATCTCTCTGCAGCCTTTTGTACTTCAAAAAGTACAAAAACTCCTGAATCTCACCCCTATCCCTGGGCAAACACACCAGCAGAAAAGGAGCAAGCACCATGCACTTGATAGGGATGGTGACCAAGCACACAAACGGAGCAAAGGCAGGACTTGTCAGAGTGACACAGTGCCACCTGTGATTAACCTCCCAAGTGATATGATGCTGTTCTGATCAGCCTGTCATCATCTAAACACCAGAAAGACAGATTGTCACAATATGAAGCTCACACAGAGCACAACACAGAGCAGCCCACTGACAGCAGCATGCCCAAGCTGGGGCAGGCTGGCACTGCCTCACAGCTAAATGCCATCTCCTGTGCCCAGCTGGATGTGGCAGCACAACAGATCCAGCTGTGCTCACCAAACAGGTTCACGTCTAAAAGAACAAGCAAACGACACCAGAGAGAATGAAAGGTGACAGCAGAGTGCAGCATTCCAGCTCACCGAGTCTCCCAGCATCCCATCCCTCAGCAAAGCAGGCGGACAAAACCAGCAGCAGTGAATTGCTCTCCACTGCCACCAAAGGGAGCTGAAGTTTTCCCCGCAGGTGAGGAAGCAAAAGGCCCCGGTGCCCAGGTGGGGTGTGCAGTGCCCCCGCGCTGTCCCCGATCCCACGGAGCCGGGTACGCACCGTTGGGACGTGCTCCAGAGGGCCAGGATCCTCTTCAGGGCGTGCAGGTGGGTCTGCATGGGGAGCGCTGCCCGGAGCCCGCTCCCAGCCCGCAGCAGCAGCGCCGGGCAAGGTGAGGCAGCGCATGGGGAGCCAGCAAAGGGGCCGGGAGGGAAGGAGCCAGCCCCGCTCACGCTTTTAACAGGCAGGCAGGATTAATGACAGAGCTGCGCTCGCCAGCAGCCAGCCAGCCATGGCTTTGGAGTAATTGCCCTTGCTGCAGGCACCGAGCTGATGAGACAAGAGCACAGCAGAGCCAGGTGACTAAACCGGGGCAGGAACAGCAAGAAGGATGCAGGAGGGAGAAGGTGCCCTGTTGTTACCCCTCAGAACAGCACTGCCATTGCTCTGAAGCTAAGGCAGCACCCTGTGTTTTAGTGATCCTGAGCTGTCCAAGCTCAAACGCATCAGCGCTGCCTCAAAGGCTTGCACAAAGGAGTGATGGCTTAGGCCAGCCTCATCTGACACTTTTTCCAGAGCCTGAAATGGTCTTAGAACTGTAAAAGCTCCTATTCCAGCATCACAGTGGAGTCACAGCTCCTTGGGAAACGATAATAAAAAGAAGCCAAGGCAATGGCAGTGGTTGTCCCTTCATTCCTAGTTTCGATCAGTTCCCAGTGTGATCTCCAACACCCATGAAGAGAGCTCAGAAACAAATTTTATTGCCAGTTTCATAACCACACCCAGAGGTGCTCTCAGCCCAGCCCTTATGTCAGGACCATGGTTGGGTAACAAGCCTGATCTCTCCTGGCTCAGACACTGCCTCTTCACACACTGCCTTTCCTCCTCCAGCAATAAGAACCAGTCCTGGGAAAGTCCTGTGCTTCCTGGTATGGAGTGATACTGCAGGGCTGACTGAGGAAAAGCTAGTGTCACATGTATCCCTCTCCTCCTCCTCTGCTGCTGCTTCTCCTCTGCCTCAGGGGGAAAGGGATGAAAAAGGAGCAGTAGGATGAAATTAATAAGGAAATGCCAGAAGAAATGAGAGAAACCACAAAGAAACACAGAGAAAGGCAGACTAGGGAATCCTCAGAGAAAAGGTCACCTAACAGAATCACACAGGATAACCTTTCTGGGTATATTTGGTGCCATCCTATCAAATCAACCACTAATGCTCTCATAGAGAGTACATTAAAACATGTATTTAAAGGATTTCATACCTTATTATATTCTGAAAGATAATGCCTCAGTTAGGCCTATCTTGTACCCATCCACATTAAGCTAAATAAGGGCATTTCCGATCCTGGAGGAAGCAGGAATTACTTGACCTGTCATACGGATAATGAAGGTGAAGCACTGCTAAATTTATAGATAAAGATCTTTAAAAAGAGTTTCCAAAGCACAGAACAGTTTGCAGCCCCTCCTGACTTCAAAGAGTCCTTCTTGCAGGAAAAAAGATAAGGATCCCTTCTGAAGAAAAGCTCATGAGTCAGGGTTGGGATGGGAAACAGGGTTAAGCAAAATGAAGGCACATCACAGGCTCAGCTCCAGCGTCCTGGTACAGTGTGTGTTTGCTAAATTTATGGCTCTTTTCCCATCCCCAAGCAAGGAGGCTGTGTCTCCTCACTGTATCAGTAACAGGAGGTCAGGGTACCTCCAGCTTCGTTAACCATGTGCTGAAATCCAGCATGCTTTCTTTACAGGGGACACAGGCAGCAGGGCAGTACTCCCTCTTTGATCCTCAGCCTGCTCCCTCCGGGATCCCTTTGGATGTTGAACTCCTCCACGTGTCCCGGAGAACGTGTCACCATAAAACAGGAGGAACAGAAACAAGGAAAGTACAAACAATCCCACTCCCAAACCAATATATTCACTCCACA
Organism: Rhadina sibilatrix; assembly: GCA_013400275.1. Classification (NCBI taxonomy): domain Eukaryota; kingdom Metazoa; phylum Chordata; class Aves; order Passeriformes; family Phylloscopidae; genus Rhadina; species Rhadina sibilatrix. Next base: position 255,210 of record VWYO01022390.1, on the reverse strand, counting down.
TCTCTAATTACAGACAGCCGGGACAGATCTATAAGCCTTGTGCTGGAGACAGGAATGCTTTTAATTACACATGGTCCCTAGACTGCCAGGTAGCCAGCTGCTCTCTCAAATTAGCCTGGTTTAGCTTTTCCCTCCTCCCCGGATACATCTCCGAAGCTGCTAATGCTGAAAGCAGCTACAGCCAGCATTAAAGATCCCTGTGGATGCCAACCAGGACCTCGTTAATACTTCACAAGATGCTTGCTGGATGGGCTCTCCATATTGCTAAAGAAAAATTAACATCCTTATAATACAGCTTCTCACTCAGTCAACATACATGCAGAGTAGTTTACTCAGATGAAAAACCGTATTTTCCCTTCCCTTCATGTTGTGAAAGGGCACAAAGGTTCCCATCTAACATTCCACCTCCTTCCACCAGCAGCACAGTAAAATTCCCATTCTTTGAAGGCAATATGATTTCTGAAAAGAGGGCATGAAGGCAACTTGATATTCATCACTTCCAAGACACAACACAAGGAAGCACTTGTACTTAGCCTGAAGTGCATGCCCAGGGGCCTTGCTTAAAGCAAGCCTGGGATTCCTTATGCAAGTATTCATCCATAACAGGTGTTGAATTAAAACCCTGTCTGTTAATTTGGCACAGTATTAGCTATGACCTTCCTGTTTCCTCATGGCAGAGGTGCTGCAGAGTGACCTTCAGCCATGCTGGCAGGAGTTGCCAGTGTGCTGGGAAGGTTCAGGAAAGGCCAAGTCAGTGTGTATGACGGGTGTCTGACTGCTAAATGATCCTGTCCCTATGATTTCATGCTTCTGAAAGGAAAAGAAATTTCAAGCTAAAAAGTAAATGCTTTGTTTTGAACAGAAAGTGACGATTATTTTCATGAGGAAAGCCAGTGCCACCCAACCTCTGCCATGGATCTGCGAATTGAAACCACAGCATTCCTGTGCAGGTTGCTCAGTTACCAGGTTTGGTCAGGCAACACCCCTCGGGATGGAAACAGTGTTGGGCTTTTTTATTAATGCCTGGACATGTGACTGAATATTTCCAAAGTTCAAACCTGAAATTTTTTCATTTCTGCCAGAAGTGATGCTGGTCTTGTGAGCTGGGCTGGGCGCAGAGATGCAGCATGTCATCACCAGGAGAAATGTAGTAAAAACTAAATAAATTGACCGAGACTACTTGGGGCGGCCTAGGTCTCTCTTTACAAAGGCCAGACACTCAAGGTTTTATTATGCCCTGCATATACTGTATCAAGGGAAACAATCATTTCCCATGTACTCGAGAGTAAATGGGAGCAGAATCAGACTCCACAGTAATTGAGAACTGGTAGTGAACTTGCTCTGTAAGTCTCTCTAAGCCCCAAGCCACCCATCATGCAGACGGTATTAATTTTAAGGGGATAAATAATGCAGAGCAAAGAAAAAAAATAATCCTACAGTCAACCCACGACATTCCAGAGCTATTTAGTGTGTGGGTTTTTTTGTCATTTTATAGTTTTTTTAACAGTTTTAAACACTGTCCGCTTGATTCATGAGTTTGGTCTCCAGTGAATAACAGGAGGTTTTTACAAGACCAGCAAACACTCTGCTATTATATTATTTTAACCCCAGCTGTAGCAGTGGTGATCTGTGACAGTTTGATAGCTGCTGTATATACAGAGCTGGGGCTTGAATTTTTTTTTCCTTTCCCCCCCTTTTTTTTCCCCTTTTGGTGAGAGCTGGGGCCAAGCCACAGCAGACAATCTTGTAACGTGCTGATTTGTTCTGCTGGCGTCTCTCACCCTCAGCTTGTCACATGTACTTTTCAGCATGCACTAAAACACTAATCAAAACAATCCTGCAGCCTGAAAGGTGCAGGCAGCGACTTTCTGACACTTGTCAGGAATTGCCATCACTGGGAATTCTCATGCCCCACCACCCACCCTGACTAACCTTCATAACAAAACAGGGCTCAATGCCTTCAGAAATGATTCCGGTCAGAGCAAATGTTGCTCATGTTTTATCACCCGGGAAACTCAGAAACTTTCCAAGAATGAAGTTATGGGAGCGGGGCAGGCCAGGGAGCTCTGATGGACTGTCTGCCATAGACAGGGAGGCCTCAGTGTCAAAGCAGCACGTCCAAGGGCAGGCAGAGCGGGGAGGAAAGCGCCCTGAGAACCTGCAGGACACTGCTTACAAACAGGTGGCTGAATGCTAAAGAAAGGCACACTGAGAGAACAAGCAGCAAGACACAGGCAAGAATGGAATACATTTTACAGCCTGGCATGAGGAATTTAAGGAATTAAGACGGTTCTTCTTTGTTTCCCAGCTTAGCAGAAATATTCAGGCTTTAATTATCATTCATCTTGCTGATGGAACATAAATCCCCAAGAATCCCCTTCTGGGGCACTCTGCAGTCTTTGACTTACCTGACACCCAGAAAGAATTTGATTTTGTGCCTGACATCGTTGTCGGCAAAGAAGAGAAACTGGTGTTAAGAGGTTTTAGCCTCCTTTGTTGATCTTGGCTTACACAGTTTGAGGACTTCAGGCAGATTGGCATTAAACAAAATAGTCCAATGTGCTTTTGCCCTAAATTCCAGGGTACTACTCTGTGACAGGACTACTGGCAGTCACCCCTCTCCCTTCCTCCAACACATGGCCTCTGGCCCCTATATCCAAGGTCTTGATCCTGCAAGGCTGTGCCCGCTGTCCCCACACCAGCACTGGGGTAATCCAGAGCATTTCAGTGCAGCTACTCACACTCTTAAAACTGATCGTGACCTGAAAAGCTTTGCTGGATCAAACCAGAATATCTGGCACTGGGTAATTTGGGAAGCACTTCTTTTGGTGAATCATGTTCTATGAGCCCTTTTGCTTGAGCAGCCCAGCAAACACCTGCAGTAAGACATAAACGCAGCAAAACCATCAGGGCAGCAACTGCCAGACTTTGGGATGGGTTAGAGCCAGACTGAAGTGTAAATCATGAAGTTTTGGTTTGCCTCTGGCTACATCAGTACTTGTGAGTAAAGGAAACCTCCTGACCTCCAGGCCTGGAGCAGCTCACTGAACTGCAGGGGCTCATCACAGGATGCTGCAGGTCTGAGCCCAAGGTGTGCAGTGACATATTCAATACTCTGTAGCTCAGGTTTCAAGGAAAATCTCCCTCTAATTCACCTTTGTTTCTGTTAGAGCCCAAAAGGATTTAAAGACAATGTCAGGTGAAAGATCTGCAGGGAGTTAAAGCCCTACTGACAGCCTGACTTTAATCCCCAGTGGTGCAGGATGTGTTTGGGTCTTTGCTCTGGAGCTCTGGCTATTCCAGCCATATCTCAGGAGCTGTACTCCACCCTATTTGCTCAGGCTGTTTCCTCCACTGGGGTCACAGGAATGTGACTGAGAATAAATCTATCAGCTAGAGAGAAACTTCTCTTTACATCTCTAAGGCCTGATGGAGTTTAAGCACAGGATTTAAAGCAGCTCACTCTGTTGTTCCTGTGCCCTCTGGCACTCCTCATTGAACGCAGGAGCCAGGTTTTGTAGCATAAACAAAGCAGGTTGCGAAACAATTGAGCTGACAAACTGGTTGGAAAGATTGTGCTTCCAATCTGGCAAAGAGGCAAGCTGGTCCCTTAACCTCAGGAACAAATCCTGCCCCTTCTTTTAGGGAACAGATTTCTCCACCAGCCTCTTGCCCTGTGCTTGTGTCAGGTGATAAAGGCAGGTGATCAGAACTGTTAGAGATCAGGCCCTGATTGGGAATCCTGCTTGGCCTGACCTAAAACATACAGGCTAGCAGTCAAGTCAAGGCATTTTATTGGGTCTTCTTTTTAATACCAGGATGAAACGTGGGAACATTTCCCAAGGATCCTCTTTCCAGTCTCTACCCCATTCCCCACTCTTACTCTAGAAGAAGGAACTAGCAAGATGTTGGGTATCTGCCTAAAGGAGAAGAACCAGCAGCAGAGCTCAGGAACTGGGAAGAGCAGCACAGCTGCACATCATCACAGTGAAATCTTCCTAAAGGCAAGCAGTGTATTCCTTTCCTGGAAAACTGTTGCAAACTTTACTCATTCCTGCTTTACAGAAGCATCACCGCATACCACCTCCCTTCGGCACAAACTGTGATTGCCAGCAAGCAATCCCAGCAGCAGCTATTATACTGCATTCTTCATTTCCCTGGAGGGAAGCTGGAATGGCAGTGACACTGAAAAATAAAAGTCTTCTCAACAAGCAAATTTGATCTGTAGTGAATCCAGCTTGGAACACTAACCCCTAGGAGCAAAGGTTGGTAAGGAACCTGAAATGTGACAGCATGAACTCCAAGCTGGCAGATTTAAGCCAGAGTCATTTTCATTAAAAAGATAAGATCCTTCAGAATTCTTAGGCAGCTTATGGTAACTAGGAACCCTTATTCATTCTTTAAAAAAGCCATTTGTTACAAGCTCTCATTCACCCCCCCACACACAGAGGGGTGAATCAGATGAAAGATGTCTGCCTGTTAAGCTCTGTGACAGAAAGTATGTTAATGACTTTGAAATTAAAGCAAGACCCTCTTACATACACCTTAACTAGGAAAAAACAACACTCAGCTCTTAAGCCTTTTCTTTAGAAAAAGGTAAAGCACAAGCCTATTGCCACCCTGGAGGGGAGGGGCAGAGCTGGGAGTGCATGGCAGCTCCCATGTCTGGGCTACTGCAGAGGAAGGCTGCAAGGATTTAGCATGTCTTCATGGAAGACTAGAGGCTGGGTAATTGTAAAAGAAGTCTTTTATTGCATTGTTCCATTCGTTTTATGAAGGTAAAGTTATTACAGTGTGTTGTAACGTAGAAGCCTTGTAATATAAAGTCTTTAAGTTTTAAGTAAAAGCAGCTACAGCAGCAGCAGAGGCTTTGATAGTTTGTGTTCTGTGAGTATCTTAGTAGTAGTAGTCTGTGTAGTAGCAACAACAGTGGCATCAGTGTTTTCGTGAGTCCTCTGTGTGTGTGTTCTCAAAGTAGTGCATTTTTATTTTATTTTTGGCTAATTAGATATGTACACAATTTTTTTTATTTCTTTGTTGGACTAAAGTTAAGATTGATGTGTGAAGGTAAACGCAAATTTTTATATAAATTCTACACATATAGCTTTATCTGTTCTAGCTAATAATTTTTAGCAAGGCTGCATTATTTTTACTATGATTAGAATTTAACTAATTTAACTCTGACCAGCACAGAACTGGAGCTACTGGTGTTTGTCACCCACCAGCACACTTTGCAAAATTTTTTATATAAATTCTACACTCAGTTCTGTAACTGGTCTCAGACAGTACGAACTGTCACTAATAAAATAAACGTTCACAGGCAATACACTCTGTCAGCAGTAACCAGGCACTTGCTGAATCAGCCCTGAAGATTCCCGTAATGCCCTCCAGGCTGATGCTGACTGCCTGATGCCATACCTGGAGATTCCTGCTGCCTGAGGGCCTGGCTCGGATTTTGCTCTGCTTTTATGGCAGCAAGCACTGCTGGTTCCTAACCCACCTGTTTGTGTGAGATGCAACCATGTAGATAACCATGAACAATAATTGTAAGCCAGAGTCCTGATTCCTGCATCCAGCACACCTCTCTGCGGGGCACTGCTCGCTTACTTGTAAAATGTTTGGTCTTAAGCCCCTCACTGCAGCACTGCAGGACTAGACCTGATCCAATGCACCCACTGGATAGGAACCAGCTCATGAAGTTGACCAAGCTGTTTGTAAAAAAAGATTTAGGACATTGCAAAGGAGTTGCTCCAGCCTGCCACCTGCTAAAACCGAAATGTGGGATTGGTCATTAGCGCCAAATACAGCTGACACTGCTGGACCAGTGTCCATTATCTGACTGCCCGTCCCTCAGAGGCTCTGACAAAACTGGGACAAGGAACAAAGCACCTTTCACCCCAGAGCATGTTGTGGGTCACAAGGTCATAAGACACAGCTCAAATTAACATTCTGTCTGCTGCGAAAAGGCTCAGGGCCCTGGAAAACAGTGCTCTGCTCATCTCCCAGACCAGTGCTGGGAAGAATAAATCCGAGTGTGGGCAGCACTCGGCAGGCAGCTCAGGCCTGCAAGCTTGACTCACTCAAGCAATCCTTACTGTCTGATTAGTCCCACTGCAGCCATGAGGGAGGGGTGTCCCTGTAATCCTGCAGAAGGAGAAGAACAGCCTTTAGCCATGGAAACTGTGCTGAGACATGCACGGGGGCATTTTATCAGCCACTTCTCCTGTTGGGACTTTGCCACGTTTCCCAGTCCATCACATTATTTTTCCTTTCTTTTCCTCTAGTGTTTCATCTGGTCAGAGAGGTAAAAACCCTTGGAAAGGTTTCCTGATGGCCCACACACATCACAGGCTGCATGTGCTGTGTAGCAATGTTGTTATAGAATCATTTAAGTTGGAAAAACCTCTAAGATCATCAAGTCCAGTCTTTGCCTGATCACCCTCTTGTCAACTAATCCACAGCACATCCGGTGCTGGGTGTCACATCCAGTTGCTTTTGGAACACTTCAGGAATGGTGACTCCACCACTTCCCTGGTGGGTGAAATGGGTGGCCCATTTCAATGCTTGACAACCCTTTCAGTGAGAAATTCCTCCTGATGCCCAGGCTCTGGCTGTTCAGTTCTCCTCAAGCTGTACCACCTCTCACAGGGTGAGGCCAGCACTTCCTGCTGCCCTGAACAGCACAGGGAGAGGAAGAGGCTCTTGCTTCCCTGCTTCCATCGACAGACCTGTCTGAGCTGCAACTTGCTTTGCATGACTTGCTGGCCTTGTCTACACACATTGTGTAAATTACACAATGAACTAAATATCCCAAGAGACAAAGGGGCAGTTTGCAGAGCAAAACCCAGCTCCACATTGTTCCTCACTGGTTTTGTCCCAGCACAGCTCTCTTTTGGTTTATTCTGAAGCAATACATGTGCCCACACTTACCCACACCCATTGCCACACACCAGGAGCTATAAAAGAGCTTCCAGCCCTTGGCTTATGATGTATCTTCAAGTGCAAAGAAAGATATAAAGGAAGGCACAAAATTGAGTTTCTCTGGGTTCCTCTTTGCAGCAGAATTGCTTTATGGTACCTCCTTTATGGTTCTTTGTCATGTGTTATTTTTTCCTGGGGAACCCTGTGAATGTTGCACTCAGAAGTGCTGCAGAATCCTCAGGGACAGCAAAATGCTGGAATTAGAAGTGATTTCCAGCAGAGATCTCAAGTAAAGCAGCAAAAGTTTCAGCCAAGGGCCAACTAGGATGACAGGAGCAGACCAGGATCCTACAAATTCTCATGCTTAGGGAGAGCTACAGGCACCTAGGGTCTCTATTATCCATACTTTCAGAGGCACTGGAATTATGAGCTGCATTTGTAGTGCTCACGGTGGCAGCCCCATGGCAAAGAGAGAATAACCACTCAGTCACTAGGCAGAGGTGAAGCAAGAAGATGAAGGAATGCTCTGGGCCTGTGAGCAGAGCCCCATCTTCCAAGCCTTGGATGGCAGGGAGAATGATGAAGAATCTGTTTCTCTTTTTAGCTACCAAAGGCTCATTCTTGGGTGACTGCAGCTGAGGAAAGCAATATTTTCTTTTCTAAGAAGCAGTTTTCACCATCTACTTAGCAGGAGAATCTGGGCTGCAGTTACAGCAACCAGAAGTACAAAGGCATTCCTCTGAAAATTAGAGAGGAAGACCTTATATTTTTCTTTTAATTGCCTTTTCATACCTTCAGTGGTGCAGCACACATGGCAATTAAGCCTCACAACATCCCTGGCCTTACGAAGGGCTGTCACACGTACTGCCTGGACAGAAAGATGGAAACACACAGCAGTAAACATCTTGCCTCTCATCCCACAGTGAACATGTGGCACAGGCAGAAATGAAACCCAGGCATCCTGGCCCTCTAATAGTTGCACACCTACTAATCAGGCTTTACACATGTAACTACAGGCCTTTAGTTTAATGTTGTCTATGAGGAAAGAAGTAGACTGCTGATTTTTTAACAGCAGATATTAATTATCCTTTCCTTAATCTTCCATATGGGGATTAAACAGTGAGGAATAATACTAGCTGCCTTACCTCCAAATTTAAATGTTGAGTACTGACAGCTTGTATTTTTCTTTGCCCCTAAACATTCCCCTGAAGGGTTTTTGTGTCTCTGCAGAGCACGAGGTACTCCCACGTACTAACACTGTACACAGGGCTTATTGAAGGGCTCCATTTCAGACACACCAAAATGCCTTGTGTCCTCCACAGTGCAGAACTGGGCTGTGAAAAGATGATAGCTTGGCTCTGGATAGATGGATCAGGATAGATGCTTCCCCTCAGCCACTCAGGCTAGGCTTAACTTCACACCCTGCCATAAAAGACAGCACAGACCTTACAACAATCTAGGGAAGTCTACCCTTTCTACACAGACATAACCACCTCTCCTCCCTGATAAACTGGCATCCCACGTCAGCTTCTGCTTATGTCTAATAAATACCCAGGGCTGAAGTCACCGGGATTCATTTCTGGAGGGGTGAGGTCACTCAGTGCCTTGATTCCAGGCCTGGAGCAACATCACTTGCTCATGTCTTTAATGACATCATGAAGCTTGTGCCTTTAAAAGACTTCTTAAGAGCAACAGGAAAAAGAAATGCCTGAGAGGTTTCAAAAACTCATGTCTGAAGGTTTAATACGTTGATTTATGGCTCTGGCTCTCTCCCACTGCGGCTCTAAGTAAATGTTCAGTTAGGATTTTGTGAAGGGCTGGTGATTGCTTCCTGCTTTGTCAGCTTTACTGAATGGAGCCACCACTGTTCCCCTTCCAGAAACAAGGCCTCTCTGATAAGAATAACTTGAAAAACAAGAGCAGTTCAAATTCCAATAACAGTAATTCTTCTTTAAGCCTAAACTTCTTTTCATGACATCATTTTTAAAAGTCTTTGCCAGACAAGGAAGACAGAGCTAAAAAAACACAGAATAAAAGTGCTTGGATCCTGAACGAAAAACAAATGTGTTATATTCACACTTGGTCAGGGAAAAGGTCACTTTTTACCCAACAATGTCCAGGAAGAACAAGGCAGGGGGCTTTCTCAGGTGATATTTCTAAGAACATAAGCCCTTCTGAGGATTTAGTATGTGAAAATGGCAAAATGCCTTGTGCTATGAGTTCACAGCTCTATTTCCACAGTGTGGTTACATGTGACCTGCGAATAAATAAATAAATAAAATTTTTCTGACTCTCAGCTGGGCACAATGTGTGGCAGGCACATCCCAGGATGGGACATGCATAGTAAACCAAAGGACAAGTGGGCCCAAAGTGAGCTTTACCCGGCTAAAGGGAGGGCTGGGAAGTGTCCCAAGTGAGCCCGTGTGGATTTTGCTCAAGATCTTCTCACACTAAAGCTGTTCTTTGAAATATCACAGGGAACTTCAAGCGTCTGGAATTTACCAGCATCATCCAAGAGGCACTTAGATGTGTAAATAAAGTAGCTGTGCACTTAGTCCTGGCTCCCAGCATGTAACCCCTGTGTAGGAACGAAGGTTGTCAGCTCCGATAAGGACATGGGCCGGTTACACAAAGGTGAGTGGCCCCACAGACGCACGCTATGAACCACAGGAACTTTACGTGGTTTAAGGGCACCACTCAGTTTTACTACTGTATAAGCCAAGCCTAAAGCAATCCAAATCTACCTAATCCAAGGAGTTTTGGTTTGGATACACCAGGTACATGCACGGGTCTTTGGAGGACACCTCATGTTGACTTTTAAGAATTCCTGTTTGGAATGTGCCACGTTTAGTGCTCATTGTGCTGAGATGACCAGACCAAGATGTGGCCTCTAAAACCCAGACGTGAAATTAAGCAAGTGCTCTTCTATGAATGCCTGAAGAGGCTGCATATACCAACCAATTCAGGAGAACTACAGCTGAAGTGATGCCAACAGAGCATTTGAAATACAAAAAGATAAATAACCTAAAGGACAAGTGACCACAGGTAAAAGAGGTGTGTGAAAAAGGCATGGGAAAAGGTACAGAGCAAGCTGGTGAGCTGTTGCTAACCTTTCCAAAGAGAAATTACTCTAACTAAATTAATTTTAAAAACCCACATCTTTTTCTCTCGTGCCCAAATATCCGAGAACAAAAAATTACATTTGGGCTTTCCTGGCTGCACTTGAAAGGCCCCATCACACAACTCTCCTCGAGGTGCTCCAGGGTAACTGGAAAAGCAGCAAAGAAATGGCAACATGAAATCAAAAGCTGAGAATTATTCACACTAAATTGTCTCCCCTCAGTTGTCACTCCCAACCTCCTGCTCCAGCAAAGCCAAGTCAAAAACTATCCTGGAAACAAACCCCTCCTTTTTTTCTCTAAAGACTAGAAGTCTTTTTATATTGAAATGAAAATCTGTCAAACTAATTACGTGAATATGTAATGGTCTCATTTTGTACTCATTAGAGAACATGGTAATGGCCATAAATTCCTCTGACGGAGCGCGTATGTGTGAACATGAATGTCTGGTAACGTCTCATAACCTTCAGGCTGGACCACGGCTTTTGTCTCCGGGTTAGACCTCGGGAGACAAACAAAAGGCCCAGTATTGCTTAAATTAGATGCAAAGTGCTGTGTTACAGCAATATGATAAGCATGATTCTTGTGCACACAAACAGCCCAGGGGAGCGCAGGGACGGTTCCCACCGCGACAGAGACGCGGCCCCGTGTCGGTCGGTGACGTCGGGCATTGTCCTGGGCCATGTACAATTTTCTGCCTCAGGGTAAATAGGCAGTACAGCTGTTGCCCTGGATGCCTCTGAATGTCCCGTCAGGAGAACTTCAATGGGATGTGGCATTCCTGGCATTTTTTGCTGCTTTTGATATCCATAGATAAAGAGAAGAAATAAATATGGACAAGCAGCACCAAAAAAAAAAGTGTATGTATTATATCTCATTTATAATTCGCATTCTTCTTTCACTCAGTTCTGTTTATCATCACATGGTGATGATGGATAACTTTTGAAATAAAACTAGGTTGGCATTGAAATGGATCCCAGTCTGAATTAAACAGATGCCAGGAAAAAAATCAGCATGAAAGACCATCCAGTGCAGCATGTTGAAACTGAAGCAGAAAATACTCAAGAACACTGATGACTCTGGAGATGTGTTGCAGTGCAGGAAATGCAACAACAGCAGCAACATTTTATAGAGAGGAGTGGGCTCCTGGGCAGGATGAGCCAGAAGACACAGACTAGCTCAGCAGACTCAAGCCTGCATTCCTGGTTTTGTTTTAAAATGTTATTCTGAATGGTGCAAAGAACAAAACTGGTGATAAATACTGAAGAGAGAGAATGAGATCGAACCTTAGCAGCCCTGAGTCATCTACAGCCTTCCTTTGCTGATCTCACTGTCCAAAACTAAAACAACCCAACTTGGCTTCTTTCCCTTCCAGCTGGGGGATTGTGGGAGCATCCATGCCTGGATCAAGGATCTTGTTCTACATATTACAACAGCTTTCAAGTATCAGCAAAGATACAATGTGATGCTGAGGTACAGTTAAACTGAGCCAGAGTTTGTGACTGCTCAGTGCAGCTCAGAACATCCCTTCACAGCTGGGCTCCTGCTCTTTGCTTTTTCCAACCAAAAAAACCCAACTGCCTTGTGCCTGTGGTTCAGGCTGGCAGCTCACAGTCCCCTGTCCCCAGCAGCTATGCAAGAGTTCCTGGGGAGGGAGAAGAGGCTAAAAGGAAGGGAGCATTGCAGAACCTGTAAGAATTCCCATACTGGCTCAGTGAAGAACTAAACATGACTAAAGACACGCTCTTTTCCCCACCTCACTCCCCATGGTTTTTTGGGGGTCATTTACTTGGGAAGGATGGCTGCAAAGAGCATGGTTATGACTGAGTAAGCTCCTGATTAAAGCCCAAAGCTCTGGTTGCAGCAGCACTGCCGTTTTCCCTGAATGAGATCAAAAGTAAGAGATAAAACATATGAGGAGGTGAAAGGCTAATGGCTCCTGAAAATAGTTTGGTGGTGATAGGGCTGAGATTATTTCTTCGAACAACATTTCTCTCATTAAAAGCAGGTAGGTATCAGATTTTAATGACTTGTTTTTTCCCATCTGGGTAGGGCCAGAAAGACTTTACTCCCCTGTTCTCCACAGCCGTCTTTCAGAAGAAATGCTTTACCTGCCTTCTTATCACGGTTAAATGATACCCATGCTTGAAAGCAGGATTTCTATCCTTCCCTACAACCTTAGGCAAATATACCTGGTTCTCAGAGAGCTGACAGGAAGGCAAATCCCCTACTGCAAACTGACAGCTGTCAAGTGATAATAAATACCTGTAATAGGGAGAGTTTTATCCCTCCTCCCTGTACCTATCAGCTTTCACTGAAATTGTACCCTGCTCCCTGTGATCAAGCCACTGTAGCTGTGTGCCGAGCTTCAAACACAGCCCTGAGCACTGGGGCAAAAACCACTGGGTTTCCTGCCCTCTCCTCCTCAAGACATCTCTTTGCAAAGGGCATGAAACTGCCAGTCCCATGATTCCCTCTTACCCATGGGGGCTCTCTGCAAATTTTGGTATTTATTGCATGCTGTTAGGCATGGAAATAAAATACTAGAAGAATACTGAAGAAACCAATATACTGTTTGGGAAAGTTAAATACCCCTAACTCCTGAATGTCTCACGTCAAACCTCTTGAAATGCTCATGTAAATTTACAACTTACAAGTACTCATCTTAAGGGAATTAAAACACTTAAAAACAATCCACTTTGCTGAGTCACAGCGAGAGGTTGAGCAATTTGCAGGAATGAGGCCTCAGTTGCTTGACAGCAGGAAAAAAGGTTAAGGTGTGGGGAGAAGAGAAATCTGCATTTCAGAAGGGAATTTCCAGGGGAAAGGAAGGAGTAAAACCATTCAGACAGACAGACTGACAGTGTGTTCCTGCCACTGCTGACAGAATAAAGGCTCTTTCAGCACTAACCCTTCCCCATGGCACGCCGCCTCACACTGCTGAACAGGAGGCAGAGCTCCTATGTGGCAAAATCTTCCCTGGAATAAAAGCTGGCATCTCTCAGTACCACCAGTGATGCTGAGCTACCTGTAACCTCAGAGAATCCGATCCCACCACTTCATGATGCAGCAAAACCCCTCAGCCACAACAGAAGAGCTGTGGGGCCGGAAGAAAATGATGGGCACAACAAATCAGTACACTGGGATTATTTACATCAGTTATAACCTTGGTATTTGTAATAATAAGGCAGAAGTGGTCTCTCTTTCATTGAGGACAATCAAGCGGTTGCACATCCACTGGAGACTTTACTGACCTCATGGCAACTACAGGTTCACACTTCATTTGAATAGAACAAGATTTTGGCAATTAACAATAAATTACACATACGGGCTCATGTACCAGCACAGAAATGAAAAAGCCTCCCCAAACCAAACACAAGTTGAGCTCTAAAAGGTCCTTTCTCCTTCAGCACGCATCACTCTGGAGCAGGAATCCCAGCCCCGCTCCCGCTTATTCGCGAGTGTGCACAAGCAGGAGCAGGGAAGAGGGCCGGGAAGAATTTCTTTACCAAAAAAAAAAAAAAAAAAAAGGAAAAAAGCAGCAGCCCCATTCCTGAGCCGCTGTTGCTATGGGCCCGCGGGGCTCACAACAGATGGCAGGAGAGCCATCCCCGCGCCCGGCTCTGAAGCTGTCCACTCAAGCATGCCATTCGCATTCCCCACATTCCGCCGGGACGTGGCCCCGGCGCAGGGCGGCCGGTCCCCTCCCCGGGACATCGCGCCGCCCTCTCCTCTCCCCGAGGTGCCCGCGCCGAGCCGCGGGGCCGGGACGTGAGGAGCAGCGGGACGACAAATCCTGTCGGGATACAGGATTTCGGTACTTTCTCTTCTGAGAGTTTCACTGACTGGGAGAATGTGGCTTGCCAGCCGGAGGCTCGGTCCTGGACATTGTTTCTGCGTCCTTGTAGTGGTCTGATTGGGAGTGAGAAAACAGCACCGAAGGGCCTGACCCCAGACAGTGATGCTGGGCTGAGCATATTCCTGCTCCCTAGACGGAGGAAGCAGCAGCCTTCAGGATAAGGGCTTGAGGTGGGGAAGGCTGGATCAAAGCAGAGACATCCTCTTTGCTGCAAAGACACCACTGTATCCTAAACACTTCAGAGGAACACAGTTCAGAGCCAAGGCCATGGCCAAAAAAGATTCACTGTCCAACAGGTGTTACAAACAGCTGAGAAGAGTGAGAGAAAGTGAGCAGAGAGAAACCAATGTAAGGATGGACTAAGAGAAGTGGCAGGTGGGGAAAAGCATGATCTAAGCACCAGAGATGTCCAGGTGTATAGAAAAGGGACACCAAGTGCAGCAGCCAAAGACTTCGAGCACAGCATTCTGCCTTGCTGCTCCATCTAGGCTGGAGTAGGGGAAGATTACCTGCAAGAGCCCCCAAAGTATGCAAAACCTTGTTGAGGGTTGATCTCCCCATTCCCGGGGAGTTCATGGTCCCAGACTTCCTCTTTAGCGTCCTACAAATCCTGCCCGGGAACCAAAGCGTGCCTCTGACTCCCAGGGCACGGCCAGGCTCATGAAAACCCACCCTCACTCCCGCTGGACACTTCAGGGTAGCGTTCTGCTCTCCTACACCCAAACAACAGCCGGGCTGGCTCTGCGGTGAGCAATTTGAATGTGATTTGCCTGTCGCTTGCTGATCACACAGAACGGGGCTCTTCGGGGCTAATTTGCATTTGGCTGCCGGAGTCACTGGGTTTTCCTTTTTCTGGGGGGTGTGACAGCAAGGATGATGGAGACAAAGGGGCAGATGCTGTGGGCTGGCCGTGTGCAGCTGGCCATCGCATTGTGCTGAGCTGCAGGGCTGCTCCGAGGCAGCCTGGGAAATGTGCTCCCTGCTCCCAGGCAGGCTCAGCCCAAATCCAGCACCACTCTCCTTCAAGGATGGGACTCGCCTGACCCTCCTAAATGCCGTCCTCCCAAAGCACCAGGGGGACAATGTTATTTTCTAGTTTCTTTTATTTCCAGTGCAGACATGGAGCAAGGCTTAAGTTGGAGGAAAGAATCTGACTTTTGCTAAAAGTCGCTCGGGTGGCTGCATGTGCAGTCTTTTCTGTGCAGGCATGCAGGAAATTTTCCCTCCCTCTCACACACACAATGGTTTAGATTTGGTATTTACGAGCTTAAGTTAGAAATAAAGGAGGAATGAAGTTTCCAGGTGGCTCTTTCTTTCTTTAATCTTTCCTATGTTTCTCCCTCCCTGTCTTTTCTATCAGTCTTTAATCAAATTCCTGCTGTTACTCTTATTGAACAAAGGACATGCTGGCACAGACCTGAAGTGCCTCTGTATATGGGTTGCCCTCTAACAGCCAAGTTGCTACGATTTATTACTAAATGGTCCCTGCAGGCTGTAATTTATGAAAGGCAGAAAGAAACGTCCAAGCTTTGGCAACTGAGGTAAATGCTAATATCTGGTAATTCTTCAGCCACTTGGGTTTCTATGAGGTATTGCCTTTAGCCCTTTGAAGGCATCCAAAAGACTTCTCTTTAACACAATATAAAGCACAGGGGAAATTGTAGCACCAGCCCAATATGAATTATTTCAATTTGCTTGAAGAGAGAGACCACCAAATTTCTTTAATTCAGGCATCTCTTCAAATTTCACATGGGAGGTTCCTGTCATTGCTCACCCCTGTAGGCATCAGGCCAGGTGGCAGAGTGATGGGATCTGTGCTGTAAAACAGCTTCTTCTTTCTTGCTCTGGATCCTTGTCAGCTCTGCTGCCTCAGAAATCTTGAGGGATACTCCCATGGGCCCACTGGTTTTGCCCCAGCATTCCACTAGCACCACTACAACTTGCTTTGACCTGCACTGCCAACTTTCCCTAAGCACACCAGATCACCACAGTTCAGAGCAAAAACCATTTACAATTTCCCTTGAAGTGCACAGCTAAATCTTTGGACCACTGTCAAAGCTAAAACAACCCCAAACAAACTTCAAATTAAAAATATCCAAATAGCAATAAAGCAGCTAATGAGTTTAAAGATTAGTTAATGGGTTTACTAAAGGAGTTCATGTGTCAGAAAATAATCAAAATCAAAGTTCAATGAACTTAGTTTTATGATTCATGACCAATCTAGAAGGGTGTATAGGTGTGTGTACAATATACAACAGGAATGCAAATTTGTGCAGGCCCAACTGGAGCTACAGTGATTGCCAGCAGTGGAGCTGTACTAATTGCCATCTCTCACCAACCAGCCTCTTTCACAATTTCCCTCTGCTCCCTGCAGTGTTGCCATATTGATCAAACAAGAGCATATCCCAGGTTGTGGGGCTAGTCCATCTCTGTTGAACAGTGACGTAAAGCATTGGTCAGGTTTGACACCCACTTTAAATCACTCCCAGCTTATAAAAGGTGAAGGCCAAAAGGAGTGCCACGAACTTGAGCATGGATTCTTCCAGACTAGAAAACTGCAAACTGTATCCTACAAATAATGGTGCAGACATGACTCAGACCTCCTGCTCGCAAAGACTCGGTGACCCAAGTGCATGGCATGAATATTACCCTTGGACACGGAGGGTGAGGATGGCCCTAAACGTGCTGCACAGCTCTGGGGGCTCTCCCAGGCTCACCTCTCCTGTGAGCTTCTGGCACTTTTCTAGGCTGAAGTCTGAGAGACTTGCTTGGATTGCCCAACAGCCTCCCAGTGACAGACCCTGAGCGGCGGCGCAGCACCGGCTCCCCGTTTGCTGCGAGCTCTCTTAAAACAGCAGCCGAAAAATGCCCCCGGCACCGCACGAACACTCATTTGCTCCGGAGTTTACGATGCTCGTGACGTTTAGGACAGAGCGAGTCCTTAAGACTCCCGCCCTCCGTTCTCCCCAGCCCCGCGGCGCGGTCCAGCTGCCGCCCCCGGCACGAAGCCGCGCCCGGCCGGCTCTGCCGCGGCTGAGAGGCCGCTTACCTTTGGAGCCCCCGGAGCCAGGCTCAGGTGTTCCCATCCTGGCGCCGGAGGCAGCCTGCCCGAGGTGCTGGGAGCGGGAATGGCAGCAGCGCCCGGGAGCGCGGAGCCGCGGCGCACAGCGAGCGCGATAACGAGTTGCAGATACAGGTGCTGTGCAGAGAGGCACCTCGGCACTAATCCCGCAGGAAAAAGCAGGAGGTTCTCCCGGCGCAGGCAGCTCAGATTACTGCCCTCCTACCCTGCAGTCGTCAGCAGGCCTGACAGACAGGAGCAGAAACCGTGAGGAAAGGGGGAATGTGCTGAGTGAAAGTGCCAGTCAGCTCTGCCCCGGCTCCCCGCAGATTTGGGCTTGGCCCCTCATAATTAACACTGGGCTTTGCGGGGAGAGAGAAGAAAAGAAACCACATCCAAGAAAAAAAGTGTTTTCAGCCAGACAGGAATGATCTATTGTTTCTCTCAAAGTTGACCCCTCAAATTGCAGTTGGAAATTGTAATTGGGAGTAAGGATGGGGGATAAAAGCAATGGTGGAGAGGTGTAGCAGGGATGTTGGTCCCTGTTGCTCACGGGTGCCTAACTTGGGGCTCAGCAATCGACTGCAGGGCTGAAAAAGATGCCACAGGAGAAAGCTGTGGACACTGGATGAAGTCCATGGAAACAACCCCAGAAAAGCACATGGCCCTCAACCCACTGGACCCATCCTGCAACAGAGAAAGTCAGCCGAATGCAACCAGGGAGGTTCAGGTGCTCTACACCCAGCCAGGCTGCCTTAACATCCAAGAGAAAGCTGAAATCATACATTAAATATACATTAAATATATTAAGATCATACATTAAATATACATTAAATATATTAAAATAACATGCTTCTTCTACCAGGAGCAAAATGGTCTATTTCAGGCCAAACAGAACACAATTGCATTTCCATGTAACCCTAAATAGTTCTCTTTTCCAGCCCGGCTGCAAAATCAAAACATTCACAATCTCGCCCATACTTTTCACCACATTCTCTGTACTCCAATGTTCCCTTTACTTGAAGCAAATAAATAAATAAATTACTTAAATACAGCATCCTCTTCCACACGGTTACCTTCTTGAATGCCTCCACTCACCCCTGACATTTCACCTGACAACAGTAATCATTTCTAAAACATAAAAGCCTAAGTGGTAACTCTGACCTAACAGTCTCTTTTCAGCTCCTGAAACATGTATTTTTTAACCACTATTTCTGATTTTCATTTCCTTATGCATTCTCTGTAGGAAAAAAAAAAGTTATGGTTTATTATGCAGGTATAATACCCAAACCTAAAATACCTACCTAAAAATGTTTTACATATATGCACTGAAGATCAGCCCTGCCTCCCTTCTGATGCCAAAGTCAGGCAGGAAGCCGAAGAAAGGGGGATTGGAAAAAAAAAAGTTCTATATTCTTTGTCCATCTGTGTTTGGGTGAGTTAGTCAGGCTGCTCTGTGCTACACACAGGAAGAGCTGTGCATATAAAAGACCATTTGATACTGTCTGTGCAGTGTCTGCTCTTCATTGTTCTTTTGCCTGAGATATTCCATGTATCCAGCCGTCAGGGAGAAACAATACCAAGGCATTTGGATGACCTGTACAAGCCCATTCATAAAAAACCATAAAGGAGTTACAGTCATCACTACACCCTAACATCTGTTTTGCTGAAGTAAATCCAGGCAAACACAATTTATATCGGTAGGATTACATCAGTGTTCATTAACCTCTTCTGACCCCACCTCCCTTTCAGAGGAAACCTTGGAGCAAGCAGGAAAAGCAAGGAAAAGATTTGGTGGAATGATTTTATATTAGTAGCTGAGCAACTAAACATTTAACCTGGCTGTGGCTGCGTACACATATACATCTGTCCACATCCATGCCACCCAAGCAAGAAAGCCCTGATAAATCTACAGTTATAGTTAGCTCCCGGCATTAAAGCCAGGCAACCGCAGTTCCTTACAGCAGGGATGATGAAATGCAGCTATTCTCAGCTTCCCCTGCAGCTGCCCAGTGAAGGTGTCACCCGGCACCCCTCTGCACCTGGACAGGTAACTAGAACCCCTCTCCAGTCCAAGTATTTGCCCTGTGGACTAAAGGTCACCCCAGACACCATTGCAGACAGCGAGCGATGCACGGGGCGCTGGGAGAACACATGCTTGTTTGTCTGAGTTTTCATACTATTGTGATCTGATCCAGCTCCAACCTAATCCTTGGGAAATTCCAAAAGAAGGAGATTCACACTGTAAAAAGTACTTTGTACGGCACTGGCAGAGATTTCCGAGCTTTTCCAGAGGCATTTGCTGACAAATCCAACCCCAGGTTGATTATTGCCTGAAGAAGGCAAACTAATCCACAGGCACTAGGTGAGATGAGCAGCTAGTTGGAATGGCAGTGGCTGGAAATTCCTGGGTTCCCAATGCAGCTTCAGGTGAGGGGTCAGTCTGTAACATCCCAGAGATGATAACACATCATGGTAGCTGGCATTTATTTTTTTCCAAAGTATTTGCCCTGTCCCTATCAGTGACCTAAACGTTTCTTTTATTCAAAAATTGTATCTAGATTTTCCTCACATTTATTACTCCCTGAGGTAAATTTCCTAAAAGCCTGTCAGTTCTGAGATGTAGGTAATTAAATCCTATAGAGTAAGCATTTGCCAGAGATTTAAAAATTAAATTCTGTTCACCTCTCAGCTGTCTGTCCCTTCCTAATGAGACAGGAACTGCAAACATTTTGATGAACGCATGGAAAACTCCTCTATGAAAATACTGATGCTTGAGATATTAAAGACTGACCAGTTTGATCCAAGACAAAAGGAAATTTTAGGGCCTTTCCTTACCTGGGAAAGGGTGAGGGCCCTAGTGGGTTTTGGTCACATCCACTGGCATCACGTGAGGAGCTGCAGACTCCAACCAAAGGCTGATTTTTTTAGTGTAAAAAAGATGCACTTTAAAAGAGCTGAGACACCAGGAGACATGAGCAGGGGCACGCTGGAAAGCTGAGGAGGAGTTCACAACAAACATAAAGCAGTGCTAGACACAGACCACCCTGCCAGCCCTCGAATGCCAGCTTTGGCCTCTAAGCTGTCAGTCTTAAACATTCCATGTGCATGAAGCCTTCCTTTCTGCCGTTCCCCCAGTCATCACCACTGAACAAAACCCAACCACACCACAGAGCAGCTCTTTGGGAAGGAGCTCCTGCACTGCTGCGGAGAGGGGTGTGGGCCAACGCCAATTCTAATTAATTTCATTCACAAAACTTGGATTTATTCGATGCAATTTTTTGGCACGCTGTCAAATACGGTACAAAATTACATTAGTGTCATAAGAGGAAAGGATTAGTCAACAGACTCCTTTGAAGAATTGTGTTGGCACTTGTCTTTTTGTAAAAATGCCAGCAGCTTCCCCTCTCTCCAGGAATAGCCCATTTTCTCCTGGTCAATGAGGGAAATCACTGCTCACTGAGGGTCCGAGCCAAAGCCTTTTGGAGTCTGTGGGAATCTTTCCACCGATTTCCATGGGCTTGAATCAGCTCTGAGCTGCAGATGTCAGCTATACTGACATCTTCCTCCAGCATTGGAACACCTCCACAGCATCATTTATCAGGTGGAGTGGAAGCCTTTTCTCCTTTATTTTTTCCTGTAATAATTTGCTGCCAAACAAAGAACAATTCTCTAGCTATGGCATAAGTGCAAGTATTCAGGATGTCTGGGTTTAATTCCTGATCTTGCCGCCGAGGTGTTTAAATGAGTTGATTAGAATCAGATCTGTCTGAAAATGCAGCACTGGCCCTGGGAGGCCCACTCAGCCCAGCAGCTTCTCGCTCCCAGCATCTCCTCCAGGTCTCATCATTCAGGCAAGGGGGCACAGGAACAGGGATGTACCAAGAGAATAACCCAAATAGCCCAAGTGATGCAGGGAATCTATAGGGAAGCGTGAAAACAAACATGCAGATTATGGCCATAGCCAAGGATAAGCTTAATCCTTCCTTTTTGTACAGTTTTTTAGCACAACAGGAAAAGGAGGATGTTTTCTATCCCCAGTCCTCCTTTATTTGAATTGTATTTTAAGTCTGAGGTTCTTTGAGACAGAAAAGAATTGCAGGCACTGCTAAGCCTGAGGCAGACACAAACCACTACCACTGGAAAGAGAAAATCAACCACCTTGAATACTGATCTTCACTAGAATATTGTGTGTACCACATAAATAATACTTGAACAGGCTTCCTGCAGTCGCTGGTGTCAGAATGACTGGATATATGCTAAGACCACACATGTGCATCTTGGAGTAAGCAGTTTTGCCGGAAGTCACAGCTAGTTTGAGATTCATGCTTTGTCCAATCTCACTGGCTCTGCAAAGTGTCACCATCAGGGGCCCTCACATTCCAATCTGTGCTGGCCTGAGCCCTGAAAACAACACCCTGGAAGAGATCTGCAGGGCCCTTGCACCTCGGTATGGGCAGGGCAAGGGCCTAAAACCCTGGTAATTCTCTGCAGAACATTTTTCATTGCTGTTCCACCAGCAAATTTTAATAGAGCTGTGCATTAATTAACCCAGCCGGAGGCCGGATCCCTCCACATCGCGCTGTCCCCTCAACAAGAAGGACTCCACGTGCTGTGCCCTCTGCGCGCCCTGCACCCGCAATGCTGCGGAGCCGCCTGTGGGAGGCCTTGGCTCCGGCAGCGTTCCTGCTGGGAAAGGTGTGTGGGACACGTCCCCTGCGGCCGCGGGTCCCCTTGGTGGCAGGGCTCCGTGTGCCACCACGCCTGGCTGCCCTAATTGCTGCTGTTACGGACACGCTGCATGTCCAGCCATGTCAACAGCCTGATGCTCCCGCGGCCATTCCTGCCCGCTGACCTGTGCAAAAGCCTATTTTTGGCAACTGCTCCAGGCCACTGTGGGGGCTGTAAAGCACACAAGGCCGTGCCCATGGGTTGAGCCTTATCTTCAGCTGATGAAGGCATGCACAACACAATTAGATCAGACTGATACCACTGAAAAGGGTCTTTTTTTAATTGCATCCAAATCTGCTTGGATACTGCAGTTGGAGAGGAAGCAACAGAAAAAAACCCAGGTTGGAAAAACTGTATTTCACAACAAACCAGCTAAGTCTTACTTCTTTTGTAGCTGTAGCTTTTAAACAGCTTTTCCTCCACCTGGTTAAAGATCAACTGAGTATCAAAACCCCAGTAAGGCAGTGCTGAGGACAGTAGGCCAGCTTCCCATTACAATATCCAAGAAACTGGTCTCTCCAGTTTCCCATTGTGATTCGCAGGGACTGTTCCAAATGGGCAAACCCCAGCAAAGCTATACCTCCTCAGCATCAGCCTGTGAATTCCTCAGGCCTGATGAAACTGGTCGGGCTCATACCCAGGGTGAGAGACATTTGTCGCCAGCAGTGATTCAGACACACTGAGTCACTCCCTGGGCTGCAGAGTAGCTCCCACTCCAGCTGGTTCTGGCCTCAGCACAATGGAGTGTGAGTGTCAGCAAGGTCCCTCAGAGCACACCAGTTGGAGACCTGAGCTGTACAGGAACGAGCAAACACACTCATATCTGAGTCCATTGTCCTGGAAATGAATGGACAAAACAAGTGAGGAATGGGCAGAGGTAGGACCTAGCTTTAAGAACAGCCTTGGAAACAAGGGAGATGTGAGTAGCCCTGTTAAAGAAGCAGAGAAAAAAAAATGAACATTTGAAAACTCACTGACGGCTTCTGAGCTGGGAACAAGACAAACAAAATGCAGCTAGAGAACATCCATGAAAACTGTTCAACATTTATCTCCCAAAAAAGGATCCTCTTAGGGAATAGGCACAGGATTTACTTAACACTGGGGCTCATTAGGTCATTCTCTGCCTCTGCCCTACTATAGGTCTGTGAGCAAGAAAGCATAAACTGTATAAATTCACAGCTTCATGTCTCTCCTCCTGCAAGTTATTCCCTGGGGACAGCAGGACACTTGCACAGGAGCAAGAGGCAGATTGTGGTCCTCATGTACTAAATATTCTGGTGCTGGTAATTTAATTTAAACCATTGGTATTTATTAATAATAAATATCCTTGTGAGACAGATAATTTTTCTTATTGTTATTTATTTTAGCCTTTTAGCCTTTCTTCTCACCCTGAATTTTCCTTGATTTTGCCTTTTGAAACTCTTCCCACTTTTTCCCTCCATTACACTGATCAATCAAACTTGAGTTGATGAAGACTGATGATGACACATCAGTTCTGACATTCCGAGGGAAGTACCACATCATTGCATCAGCCAGTCTGCAGACCTGCAAGGTGTTGTAACATCTACTTTTGCTTACTAACGCATGGAGAGGCTCATGCTTTAAGTACTAAAGGCTTACCTTTGTCCCGAAGTAAAACCCAAGATTAAATAGCAATCTGAGTATGCTATGTGGGCTATGACACAACACATCTGATTAAAAAAAAATGTGTGCTTTCTGTCTGGTGTGATGGTTGGTGTCACCACCACGCCGTTACAGGGAACGCAACAGAAAAAAATTTGAAAAACAAACAGCTAAACCTCCAGAAACATGCTGACCTGGAATATGGTCTACAAAGACCCAGAACCACACACATCAAGCAGACTTTGCTGTTGTTTGTATACGACTTTTACGGAGTAAAGTCCATGTCTGTGGGAGTTTGTGTCACTCCATAAGGAAGGGTTTCTGTGAATACATGAGAGCACTGACAGAAAACTCAGGTCACAAACAGATCAGAAAGTTTTCAAACTGCTCTACTTGCAGCAAGCAACCCTAATCCATTTCAGTTCAATCATTGTGGCAAATTTACAAAAATCAGCGACACAAGCATTTCAAAAATAATTTATTTTCAGATGATGTAGTACTGCAAATGCTATCTTCTCCAACCAACCAAACCGGACCCCAGATGGGAAGCAGGTCAGTGTTGCCTTTACCATGCTAAATGGCTAAACTCATTCTGTCTGGGGTCAAGCTAAACTGCACCTCTTTCCTCTGGAATCCTTATTTCATCCCTTCTTACCCTCTAGAACTGGAGACAAATCCTCTTCTTCTACCCTGGCCAGTGTGCTGATGGAGAGAATTCAGAGAAACTTGTGACCCACTGCTCACAGAGCAGTCAGGAGGCTCACATTTTCTGGTTTTGCTGCCTTCATACCAGCACTGCAGGGTCAGCTGGGACTGGGTCAAATTACCTGAAGGCTTGGCTCTTAGCTCTTAATTGCAATTTTCCAGTTCTAAATTTATGGATTATCACTGAGCTTTAGATGTGCACAAAGGACTCAAAGGACTTGGCAAGGCGATGGTATGTGAATGTAATACCTCTAAAAGTTAATGTGCTTGATCCTTCTAGTGGTGATGAGTGAAGCCATGAAAGACTCCCAGCCAAATTTTCTTCATGTTCACTATTGTAATCCAAACCAGAAAAATATCAAAACCCCTTGCATACTCTTTAAAGAGGGGGGGAAAAAAGGTGGAAAGGTCTTGGGAATATAAAAAATGCAGAGACACTATTGCATTACAAAACAAACAGGGTTCTGTTTCCACAGTTTTGCTAAGTTAGCTTGAATTAAATATTTTTTCAGTCAGTACAGTTAGATTACAATCTACATGGGCTTAAAGTAAAAACAATGTATTTCTTTGAAAACACTCAAATTGCTACAAACTCCTTCTGCAAATCCTCTCCCAACAGATGCACAAACCATGTAACAGTTCTGTATGTGAATATTCAGAATTTGCTGTAAGGTTATCTAAAGGTGCTTTAGTTGAACAACCAAATAGAGTCAGCAAAGGCACAAAGTACATCCCAGAGAGCAGGAGAGTGTCTGAAGTGGTCATAGCTGCCCAGCTCAGGCATCACCACTCAGATGTTACTCAGTTGTTCTAATTTAGTGATGCAAAATGACATTTTTTGTTTGACTAATGACAGCTCTCCAGCTGTGCTGATCTTTACCCTGCTGATCTTTTTGGCTGAATGTGGAGATTTAGAAATGAGGACAGAGGACTCCATAAAGTGACACCAGCTATCACTTAACTGGCACAGAAAGAAACTGGACATGGCCACAGCAAAAGAAGTAGTATTTCTATTAAGGTTTTAAAAAAACCAAACAATACAAATTCCAGACCCAAACATCTTTGATCCGAAATCCTCAACCACTCACCTGCAGACCACCAAACGGCTCCAAATCTTGCTGAGGCCAGTGGAAATCTTTCTCCCACCACAGCAACAGTGACAACATGCAGCAAGTGAGGCAAGAGTTATGTACAGAGCTGTCACCCTTTTGCAGGGAGCCCTGAGCACTTGGGAGGAAGATGGGACTGCTTGTACACCACTGAACAGGGATCCTGGAGTGTCACGTGGCAGGGGAGCAGTGCAAGAGAATTGTGTTCTCTTTCACATGCTTGGACATATCAGTGACAAATGAGTGCTAGAAATATTGGCTGAAAAGAACAAGCATTTGCCCTTGGGCTCGTGCCTGTGTGCTCAAAACAAGGCTTGTGCTAAGACTGGGCCAAGCCAGAGGGCTCCAGGTAGAGAAGTGAGGGGCATGGCTGGGTGGCCTGTGGGCAGGAGGGAGACAAGGAAGGACTGTGGCTCTTGCCTACCTGCGGACGACAAGCTTCAGCTTCTTGTAGGAGCCTTTCACCAGGGAGATGGCCTCTCTCCTGGAGCTGCTCAGCTCCACCTCGTTGATGTTCACCACTTCATCACCAGCCTGCAGCTTGGAAGGCAGGGAATCTGCCTTCCCTCCCTCTTCGATCTGCACAGGAGAGAGGGGAGAAGGTGAGACATGCCTGACATGGTTTGGTTTTTACCTGCAGAGCTGAGCGCGTGTTTCTGTTGAAAGAATTGATCTACCAGCCCCAAACTCTGCTCTTGGATAAAAAATCCTGGTCTCCCTTTGCCAGCCAGCTCACTCAAAGACCTGTGCTTGCCACCCCTATGTTTCATACAGATGGGAGCTTGGAATCACAGCCAGATGAGTTCTGCCAAGAAGCACTCTTTAGAATAAGCCTGAACAGTCTTTGGTATTTGGGAACAGTAAACACCAGCAAAACAGCCATGGAACCTCTCTTGATAAGAGCACCCAGGCACCAGCCCAAGGGTGAAGCCAGGATTAGAAGAGCTTGGATCTGATTTTTTTGTTCAAGCTCCCCTTCGAGATCCAGATGCCTGAAGAACAACAGCTTCTTTCTTACTGGCCAGCAGCAAAGCAAGAGCACTCAGGTGTACGTAGTTAATGAAGTGCAGCATCTCTGTAGGGTTTTTCAGCTAGGGATATAAAGGAAGTAGATGATTTTTTGAACTTTATGAGAAAGTAAGCAGCCTGCTCCAAGCTACGTAGTGACAAGGCTAGAAGCAGAGTCCTGGGGCACTTCCCTCTGCTTTGTATGGCCCGTCATGTACAAAGCATAGTGACTCCCCATCCGTGTGCCAGCAGAAATACACCGAGTCTGGAAAGAAGTCAGTGACGAGGCAGAGGACAAGAAAATCTGGCCCAGGATCTCTGAATTGCAGCCTTGTGCACTAATGCACTCTCTCTGCAAAGGCATACACCAGCATAGCAGAGGGCCGGGTTAGGCACTGCAAATCCTGAGTTCCAGTAGACACAGGAGTGCCACGGGCTCCAGGTGCAACTGATAATTGCTTTGACTGCCAAACTTGCCAGCACAAAATCTGCTGTTCAGAGCACCCAGCAGCCCCTGCTCGACAGAGGCTGTGACCTGTGTTAGCAGATGTCACAGGACCCGCGCTCCCGTGTAACATCTCCTGGCACAGCAGATGTATAACCTCTTCCTTCAGGCACTCACCTTCCCAGCCATCCTGCTGTGACACAGAGATGTGTCTGGCTTGGATTCCGCCTCGCATCCAGGCGGGAAGGGCAGCTATTTGCAGCCGTGAGGTGTTCGGAGCAGTGAAATTGCACGCATACTTCTGGAAGGTGCTTTCATTTCAAGTCACGCCAAGCAGTGTGTAATTGAGCCGTGCCCCAGACATGTAACTCAGCACATGCAGACACACTGCCCAGGTTTTTACCAGGGCATTCGTTTCGGTGTTGAATGGTGATTTCTCACAGGCAAAGACAGCCTGTTCCTCTAAACCAAGAAATTCCAACCCAGGTACCTTCTAAAATGTAAAATCTGACTTCCCCAAACATCAGCCAATAAATTCTCCAAACCCCCTACAAAGAGAGGGAAAAATCATTGTCATTCATCTTACCAGGAAGTCATTCCACTGATGAATGAGTTTTTTCTTTTCTTCTTAAGAATGGATAAAACCACAGGAATGAGCCTTCCCATAAAGAGCCTGGTATCACAATGACCAGGAAGGGTGAGAGATGAAACATTAGCCCTTGCTGCCAGTATAAATAAATAACAAACGAAAAATGCAGTATTGCTGCAGTTTATTGCTGCTGTAAAGCAGAACAGGTGGGTATCATTTCAATGAAATACAATAGTGGGGTACTAGGGGTTAGATTAACTTGTGATATAGTCAACAGAAGGGATTTTCTGTTTGTTTTTGTTTTATGTTACAGCACATATACTGAAGAAAAGTCCTGCTTGGAAAAATATGTTTTGTAACAAATACCAGCTACTTCAAAAGCTGTGATACTCATCAAAAGCATTTGGATTAACTTGTGCCTGGATGAATCCTAATCTTAAAAAAATCAACAGAATCATGATCTGTGCTTTATCATCTAACAATTCCAATTGTAGCTATATATTTGAGGTTTTTCACTTCACAGGAACAGTTTTAAGGTTCTCTTTGCAACTACATGGGCTAAACTTTTCTTTTTCTCCTTTTTCAGTGGAAATGGACATTCGGGTACTTCCATATTCACCTTTATAAATAATGTGAAATCAAACACTTTTCAGGAAGACTAAACCCTGCAATACTACCGATAATGCTGATAACGTTATTAACTGCTCTGAAAGAAATCTTCCTTCAAATCCTGATGCATTCCAGCTTATCCCTAAGCCAAGGGCTCTTAAACTTCAGCCTGCAAGGCCAAGGAGCTAGCCACAGTAGCAGAGTAAAAGATGCCTTAAAGGGAAGTTTGTTAGCACGAGTAGAGTCATCTACAAGTTACGCCAGAGGCTGAAAGTGAATTGCTTTGCTCCTGTGCACTTAAACTGTCCAAGACCTATAACCAGACCCACACTCTGCCTTTGGAAGCTTTTGATGGCAGCATCAAACCTGTATTACTTAGTGACTTAGAGAGACTATAAATGGAGATGTGGGCTTACATTCTATTGTTTACATGGTTCCCTCATCTATTACTAACCTGTTAGCATTCTCATCTGTCATCTATCCAGCTGGGGTTACCTGGAGACAAATTCCTGAAAGTTACTGGAAGAAGGCATTCACAACAGGCCTGTGACATGGTACTATTGCTCAGAGAAGCAAAAAAGGCAAAAATACTCATAAGGTTCCATCAAAAGTCTATAAACAAGGCCCTGCCTCCCAAAGCAAAGCTCAAATGCTCCATGTCCATTCTTCCTCTTTGCATGCCTTGGAAAATATTTGTGTTTAAGGAGTGGTGATATTTCA
Organism: Rhadina sibilatrix; assembly: GCA_013400275.1. NCBI lineage: Eukaryota > Metazoa > Chordata > Aves > Passeriformes > Phylloscopidae > Rhadina > Rhadina sibilatrix. The sequence goes on along the minus strand of VWYO01022390.1, from coordinate 226,711 downwards.
TGGGAAGGATTGAGTGATTCAAACAAAACAAGCTGCACTATAAAGCTCTGCACAAAGCTGCACAAAGCTCTATCACAGTGTAACAATTATCAACAAAGCAAACAAAGCTCAACATGCGTGTAACCTCTTTAAATGAACACCTGCTTCACTGCATGAGGGTGCACAGAGTCCAGGATGGGATGTGCTGGAGGCACAGAGTCGAGGATGGGAGATGTGTGCACACCATGCAGGCCACAGCAGCCAAAATAACACCAGGTGGGGACCACTTCTGCCTGTGGTTCCCTGCTCCAAACAGCCTGACTCACCCTGTGCACCGGATCCTGAGCGAGCAGAAATGGGAAGGTGAGTTTTCCACTGCTCCCTAAATCCCCAGTGGATCTCAGTGCTGTCACTCAGCCAGGGCAGAGCCAGCAATGCAGTCTGTTGGTTTCATTGTGCAAGTGGAGCAGTCACAGCATTGCCAAAATCACCCTCCATAATCACTTATGGCAAAAATGTGATGGCCATAAGCTACAGGACCTAGTGCAAGGGGCCAATCAATAGCCAGCAAGACCTCTTATGGTTTATTTCTCAGCTAAATAAATAATAAAGTTATCTATTTATTTAGCTGAGACAAACAAGGTGAAATGCAGCCAGCAAACCTTGTGGGTATCATGATTGTCACTCATCCATCAGAAGCAGGAGGATCCCGCAGGAGCCAGCCAGGGACTGAAGTTTTTTTTCTTTTGGCTAAATTAGGCCAACTGCTCTGCCAAGTCAAATTGTGAGAGGTGACTCTGGCAAGTATAGGGTGGAGGAATACATGAAAATCAGTCTGGCTTTGGACCTTTGCGGCTGGATTCAAGGGCTGGTCTTACTACAGGTGCTGTGAACAGAGCCCAGGTAGTGCCAGGAGGGGAGAACAACCCCTCCTTGAAATCAGCAGGAGCATCTGTACAGCAAAACAGTTCAATAGCATAAAGACTCTTGTTTTCCATGCCTCAATTTCCCACCTGGAAATGGACACAGTTGTTCTACCTTGCTCTGTCCTGTCTAATTAAGGTGTGAGCGCTCTGTGGGTGGTGATGATCCAGATCTTGGCTCTTATTCCAGATGTCTCTGCAAATCCCTAGCTCCCAGGCCCTGGCCCTGGGAAGAGTCCATGCCAATTAGAAACATGCAACAGCAAAGTATCCCTTTCCAGAGGGTGTTCCACCACCCATCCATAGGATGGTCCCTATTTCTTGTGAAATCCCATCAAACGTCCGTGATTCCAGCATGTCCCACACATCTTTCTTTCTCCTGTTTACCACAAACCCATATAGCCGATGCTGTCAGGTTCTTTTGGAAGGACAAGGAGCTCCCTGCCAAGCTGGCCTCTCCTAAAATACACCCACTTCAAAAGGCCTCCACAGTCTCCTCAGGCTGACACAAACTCCAGTCCTGCCGTTGTCTTTTCTGCAGTAAAGCCTTCCATGACCACTGCCCTTTGCTGAAAATCCCAAAGGCCACCCCTGGTCCTGCTTTGCATGAACATTCCAGACCATTTTCTTGCATTAGAGGAGGCTTCTTGTCCCTCAATAGATCCTGCAGGAGACTTCAAACCCATGTGTTCCCCCTTTTTTTGGCTTACTGTAAAAACAAGAAGTTGCTTAAGCAGATCACCAAGGATACATAAGACTTAACTACTACTGCCTTTTGTTTGGCTCACTATGGTTACTGTAGGTTTGGAGAACACTGGCTAACTGAGAGCCTTTCTTGATTATTTTAAAGAAGTTTTCTTTGTTTATCCCTCTCTTCCCTTTCTTCTAGGAGCTTTTGTAACAACAAATTCTCTGCAGCTCTTAAGATGGATTATTCAATCTTTGTGTCCTTTCTATGATGAATGGTATGTGTGATTCCTAAGCTGCAAACTTACTTGCTGGAGTTTCTCAACAAAAAAAGAGGAGCAATCAAGCAAAGATGTGTTCACACTGTATGCAGTTGCACAGGTGAGAGCAGAGCCACGCAGCAGCTTAGGACAATTCCTGGGGGACACCTGGAAATGCCCTGGAAAAAACAGCAAGCCAGCATAGCAGGGTGTTGACAGAAGCAACAGCAATTGCAATGACAAACTACTGCCCTTTTTGTGTCAGGTATTATAATGATGGGAAGAGACTCATCACATATGAACTGCTGGAGGTGGCTGTTCAGAATTCCTGAGCTGCTGAGAAAGATTTTATAGGAACTGACAGGGTAAAAGAGGAAGAAATTTTGCCCCATGAAGGAATAGAGAGGGAGCTTTCTCTGATGCAAGGAGTCCCTGACTTTCCCAGGAGCAGCATTACAGAAAAGTGCTTGCTGCTTTCAACCTCTTGTTTTCAAGTATTTTACTGGAACCATTTCCATTATTCCCAGTGGAAAGATGCATTTCCATGCAATCTGGGGTTCATCTCTTCACAAGATCATTAGCACCAGTGCAATGCAAGGGAAAGGGATAAACCAGAAAATCTGACAGTATTCACTGCAAATTCAACAGCCGCAGTTTTAGTCACTTTTCAGTGCCCAGACTGGAATTTCAAACTGGGAAGACTGGAATGTTTCATTTACCTGTCTGCTATGAGGTGCAGCAGAGCCACACCAGGACAGTCGTGCATTGCACCCAGTGCAGAGCAGGGCACACATATTTTGGCTTGCTCAGAAAACTTGCTGAGTTGCTGAATTGATGTGGCCTTTGTGTTGGAGATTTTTAATCCCCTGTTGAGTTCAGAGATGGTTCTCAAACCTAAAAACAAAATTGCAGAGCTGCTGAATGTCTCCAGAGGATATGCTGCTCCCCTCGTTCAACCTTAATGCCATGTCACAACTGGGGGGCAGTGACATGCAGCAGACAGAAATTCCTCCCCATTGTCCCCAATCTCAGTGTCAGCGTGACAGAGCAGTTAAGACAATTCAATCAAGCAATAGTTAAGTCAAAGGTCTCCCCCTGGAGCCATGTCTCTGCTGGATTTCCCCATCCCTGGTGCATACATGCATCTCGAGAGAATTCAGCTATTGCCATTGACTTCAAGCTAAGGAAAGAGTTTCCAAATTAGTAATTGTTTTATGCTGCAGCTAAGCAAGGAAGGCAATTTTTTTCTCATAGTGTTCTGCATTGTTCTACAATAATATTTCTGCTCCCAAGTACAAAGCATAGTAGTGTGCAGACTAATTTTTTCCAGGTGATCATACAAGGTTCATATTGAATTACTTCACCTTGAGAGGCTGAACTTTATTCAGTGGAAGAACAAGTTAAACTCCACAGTTTTGAAGGGTTAGCAGTGCCCTGAAACCTTTCCAATACTTTAAAGTAAACTGTTTTTTAACACAGGCAAAAGAAGGCATTTTCTGCCACACTCAGCCTGAAGACGTTAATGAGCACCCAGGATGTGAGTGCAAGTGGTACAGATAATACAGTGACTGTGGGCAGTGAAGCTGCAATCCAGCTGCAGATACGCCAGTGGGATCCCTGTGGGAGGGATGCAAGTTACTGACAATGTCAAGGATTCAAGGTCATTCCTAGGACTGCCCCGCAGACTCCAACACTTCCACACCTTTCCATTTCCTGCCTGATTGTTTCCTGTCCTGGGAGCAAGGTTAATCTCAACAGCCAGCAAAAGTGGCAAGAAGTGAATGGAAAACAGATTGCTGGCTTCGGCTCCAAGAGATAAGGAGACATGCCTGGATGAGTTTGCGTCTGACTCCTCTTGGTGACTCTAAATTCCTAAGCCAGTGGAGGAAAGAAGGCTTAGCTCTTAAGATAATTTTCCACCTTCTTAAGCACAAAACTGTTGGGCTCCCACAGAGATTTCTACATTTAAAAGAGGAAGGGGCAGGGAAAATCGAGTCTTTCAACTAATGCACAAAGAAAGATGTGCCTGTGATGCAGCTTTGATTCAGGCCTTCAAGAAGCGTCCAGGACAGATCTTTTCTGTAACAAGAGGCAAAACTAACAATAAATTTTCTCCACCCCTCTCCATATATACAAGACAAGGAACTAATCTGTGTTTGCTGAGGGTAACACCTCGAGCCGCATCAGGTCCTGCTTTTAGAGGCTTGGTACAAACACCTCATCATGGACAATTCCTGCCTCAAGCCCTCCAGGATCAACAGGCAGGTTTTTCAAACAGAGGGATGGAAAACAGATGTGGAAAGGCTGTGATGAGCAAGCAGAGAGCAGCACTAAAATCGGCTCTCAGCTATACATTGGCAACATATGGACTGAACCTCCAGGCAGAGGGAAGAGCAGCTGCAGGACAGGGCAAAGCCAGCTGGTTCTCAGCCAGCATAAATCCATCGCCAATGCCTCTTACTGCCTTTCCCTCCTGTTGCTTACAGTGCACAGCAAGGCAAGGAAGGACCGAGGTGCACCTGGGTCAGCTACAGAACAGTGATGCCAATGCAGGTGCAGAGCAGTGCTTGCCCTTTAGGGACGACTCTGTCCTGTTCTTCCTCTGCTTCCTGCTGCCAGCTCCAATCCCAGCCTGCAGAACGCACCCTGCCCGTGCTCCTGGGAATCAGAGAGCCTTACTTCTCTGCTGTTTGGTTTTTGCAAACAACCCATTCCAAGCATGCCACAGAGGGTATAGCACCAGGTGACACAAATATTGGGGCCTGGAGCAGGTTTACTTGATCCTGTTTGGTCTGTGGTGATTACCGGCCGATATCAGCTCAAGGGGCTACAAGAACTCATTCCCTGTTCCTCTGTTGTAGCTGATACAGCTCACCCCTCTCCAGAGCACACAAAGCCAGTGGCTGCACATGGCTGAGAGTTAATATTTGCTTTGCTGAGGGAGAGTTAAAAATAGCTGTTTGCCAAAGAGTCTGCTGGAAAGGTCTTCTGCTCTGCCCCAAACACACCCAAGGATTCCCTTTTTTCAGCCTGCTTTGCCATCCTGCCCCCAACCTTACAGTTTTTCCTCACATTCCTCACAAGGTTTCAGTAATTAAAAACCCAGTTCCTACAACCTTTTTGTCAGTCAGTCCATTACAGCCTAGGCAAGAGGCTATCAAACTTGTGGCCACCCAGCACAGGAGAGAGCACTGCCTCACAGCTATGGAGTCCGTGGCACTCAGTGTTCCTCACTCAGTGTCACACATCCCTCTACAATGGAGATGGGCCTATGGAAGCAGCTGTAATTACTAAAACTGAGGTAAGGTGCTGTTCAGAGACTGCCTGAACTCTACGAATCTTAGTGGCATTAGTTGTCCCCTAATCCTTCCCACAGGCACTTGTACAGAGCACACACACCATCCCCCAAAAGCCCTTGGTGGCTGCAGTGTACCCCTCAGACAGTGGGATGCTACAGACTACTATTCGCTCACAAAAAGGTTAAAGGGGCAAGAACTGGCCCACCCCAAAAATGCCCCCTTTGGCACCGAGTGCAAATGGATCAGTATAGGAACATGTCATTACTTTTTGCTGTTGGCAGATTCTTTCACTGTGCACTGCACAACTTTCTGTACCTTCCGTCCCCTCCTCCCGGCCGCCCTTGCCATCTAGGAAAGCAGACCAGATGGAGATGTGTCCGCAAAATTGTGTTTGTTTCCCACTCCAAGGACAACTTCTCAAGGTTTGGGAAAGCCAACCCTAGCGTCACAGGAACAGCCATAGAAGGACATTTACTCACTGCTTTAATCTCCTGGTTGTTCAAAAATCAAGGCGCAGACAGCAGTGTGTCCTTCTCTACAGGATGTTTAACAAGTTTTCCCAGACTATTGTATTACTTTTTTTATACTTGCTTTTATGACCTATATTGCTGTAACCACCTGAGGTTTGACAAGGTGACCAACTGCCAGGAGACTATCTTGGCATTGTCCCATTTTGGGGTAACTGGAAAATATTCCCAGGTAAGAAAATATGGCTCAGATGTACACACCTGGGATCAGTTGGGAGAAGAAAGGAGACAATCAGCAGCTCCCAAAGGACAGTTGTCAAGGGTTTTTTTCATCATATGATTAGGCAGTGAACTTCCTGCCCTGGCATATTGCTCACATGAAATCAAAGCAGAAATGTCAAGAAAATCCACCCTGCAATCAGGTAATTCCATAAATTAGTGAATCTAAAACTATGGGATTTTCTGCCTTCTGGAACAGGTAGTATTTACCTTTCCTGTAGACAGATCCTTGGCCCCAGCATGGCCAGTTACTGCTTTTGATGTTTGCCACTTCTCTTTCCCTTATTTCCCTTCCCCAATATTAACACTTCCATTATACCTATTACAAATAGCAATAATGATAGTAATGAAAACAGCGGTAATCATCCTCAAGAACTTCTCCTTCCATTAGCTAATTCGACCTTTCAACACCATGGGGAGACAGCAGGAAGTATTGTTCCTAAATTAGAGAGGAATAAAAACAGGAGCCATGTTTATGTAGCTTTTCCAGGGTCACAGACAGCACCACACAGCAGTTCTGGAGCTGCACTCCCTGCTCTGACTGAGGTCACGCTGCACTGATGCCAAACCAGACTCCTCACCTTTAATATTCCATCCATGTCCCTAGCACTTGGGCATTTTCTCTCACAACAATGTCTACAACCCTTCCTACAACCATGAGCAAGTGCTCTTGGATGTCCTTCCATCATTATTTCTGGTTTCTCACTTGTCTCCACAGCTTTAATTCTCCTCTCTTTGCTGTGGTTGTCCTCTCCCTCATGATGCCCTTCTTTATCATGCTCTTCTTCCTCACTGAACCCAGTAATACAAGCCATTAACCACTAAACAGGCTGTATCTGAGAGGAAATTAAAACAGATGATGCAGCAGAGCTGTGCTTGATGAAGCGACCAGAGCTCTCGCCAGGATTCAACAGCTGCTGAAGGGATTGAGGTGCACTTAGATGCACTTCTCTCTCATTTTAATGAGAATCAGACATCAAAATTTTAGTCACTCTTTGAAGATCAAAGCTTAGAGCAGCCAACAGCAAACACAACTCAGTTCAGCCTCCAGAGAGGTGTCCCTCAGGGCAGGAGAGCACCGCTGGCACCCCTAGGGATGAGAAGGACAAGCTAGCGGGCTTTCCAGAAGGAACTGGGCCGGCTCACGCCAGCATCCTGACTCAGTGCCAGGTCACACACCCTGCACAATGCCGCAGCCAGGGCTCCCCTCGGACCAGAGAAGGGACGGCAACAGCGCACGGCTCAGAGTGATAGTGCCGGGACAAAAGGGGAATTTCACGGTCCAAGCCATTGTCATCACATCATTCTTGGCAAACCCTTTCTTTACAGCCTTCTGGAATTATTATAAAGTCTTCTCGAGTGAATTTAGTGCCCATGAAAGATGCCAGGCTCACAGCCCAGGAGATTCCTTTTCCTTGCCTACAGATCAGCTTGTCACCCCTTCTCTCTGCCAACTTCTTCCCAGTTTCTTTTGTCTCCAGGGAAGGAAGACTCATCCTCTGAGATCTTCAGGGATGGTCAGCTCCACAAATCCAAATGCAGCAGCTAGTTTTTATAAAATGGGCATTTTTGTGTAGCAGGCTATCCAAATGGAAAAGAGCACGGGAACTGAGGCGCCTGTTCTTGCTCTGGCCGCGTGGATGTGTTGAAGGGCTTCCTGGTCTTCCTGAGAGCCGGAGAGAGACGGAGCAATACGCAGGATCTCCCTATGAGGGAGATACCCAGTCCTGGCCTCTTCGTCCCTGCCGCCACTCTCCCTGTCCTCTGCTGCCACCCGGCGGCTGCTCCACAATCAGGGGACAACTGCTTCTCCATGGAACCCATTTTTCAGTGGAAATAACTTTTCAAGTATTACTGGTGTTGTGAAAGTAATGCAGTGCTGCACTTAAGGCACAGAAAATATCTGAAAGATTCAAAGGCAGATGCTTGAATAAATTTTATTGTGTGGGAAAGCAAGAATAGATTGTTTAAGAAGTGGTATTTACCTTATTCCTCATTTTAAATTCTGGAAACCCAGGCAGACTCATCAGGAAATGCTGCAGTCCTCTGTCTACGTACAAAATAAGAAAAAAGGGGTCCTGACCCTTTCAGTTTGTCTGGCTGATATCTTTCACTGCTTCCCACTCTGCCAGACATGATCTCTGAGATCTCTTTTTCTGATAGTATCGTTCACCTTGTGGCTCAGAGCACATTCCCTATAAGTTTGTCCTGAAAGGACCTTATGCTGCTAAAAATTATTTAACATTCATATTAATAAGCATTGAATTAATTTTGTTCATGCTCTGTATCAATTTTTGAACTACTGCCCCAAAGCCCCTGAAATTCCCTGTCCACATGTCAGCAAAAACGTCTTTAACCTGCATGCAGCCTTTAACCTGCATTTTTCACCAGCTCAAGAGAATGCTGGAGCAATTTGGAAACTAAGGTGATAAGAGCAGGCTTAGCTAGTGATTAGTGAGGCATTTCATAGCGTTCCGGGAACTTTCTTGTTAATTTTATACTGCAGATATGGACATAACCGTGCAAAAAAGTGCCAGGGTGTGAGAAGATAGACATTTGCTCTCTTCTGCCTTGAAAAGAATTCCTTCAGATGTGGGTGACAGTGACAGGTACTCCCTAAAGCCACTCTCACAGTCACACACAACACCTATCCTTCTCTTTGCCTGAATCCTCTGAAGTAGCCACATCCTGCTTGGAACTGTCTTATCCAGACATTTTATGGAGGGGAATTTATACCTGCATTGCCAAGCTTATTCATTTACCAAGCCAAACACTTTTTGGCAAAACTATTTTTAGCTGCAGTAGACACACAGATGAATTCAGCTGCAGTTCAGGTTGAGGCAGGTCCAAGTTTCCAGAGCTGTCAGGTGCCACAGAGATGGATGAGGTAAACAGACCTGTAAAAACACCAGGCGCATTGCCTGCTGTCTTCCTCTTTCCTACCTGCTTTGGATTTACACCTTGCCCTGCATCTCCAGGATGACGTGTAAATGCTTTTCTACAGGAAGGGTTTCAAATTGTTGTTTTACCATATTGTGCCAGGGACAAGTCCCATAGAGCAATGCAAACACAAATTGAACACACACATTCCCTTCCTGCCTTCTCCTCCACTTGGTCCCTTTTCCTGGTTTCTCACAGTTCTCTCTGTTGTTTTTATTAATTTTTTTTTATTTTTTTGCTGCTCTTCTGTTTCCAAAAATGTCCCTGAAAATAAACTGACAGGACAAACAACTCCAAGATTCCCACTAACAAGGGCAGTGTGAAATGATGTGTTCAGCTTTCAGCAGCGAAAGGCCCTTGATGTCAGGAAAGAATTGGATTACAAAGATTCCATACTCCAGTTTTATATCTGAGACAAAATGAACCCTTATCTCCTGCATTGTGAGAAGGCCATTTGGCTCGCTGGCTTCTTCTCCTCTTGCACATAGTGCCAGGTTCTGGAGGTATTGCCACAGACACGCGGTGATGATGAATCTGGGTACAAGGAGCCCTTCATACCCAAACAGTGCACAGCCTTATCTGTTTCCTTAGCTTCAGCCTTGAGCATTGAAAAATCATATTCCTGCTTCATGCTGTTTAAACAATGGGCTGGAAACTTTACCCTTGCATCCCAGGCTGGGAGGAGGAAGGAGAGGAGCAGGAAAAACTAGAAAGGAAGGGAATGTGCCTGCTAAAACCAGCCACTACACAGAGTCTAAACAGCATTTCTTTAATTGCTGTAGCTCCAGGGGATAAGGCAGCAGGCACATGTTTTTATAAGCTGAATTATACATTCATGAAAATCCCAGGACATTCCTGTAAGAGCAGAGGCATTAGTGGTAGCTGGGACGCTGGCCAAATTCCAGTGAAGGTAACTACACTGTTTCCCTATGGTCTCCCTGCCACTTCAGTGAATGTGGTCAATTGTTTCAGCTCCAAGTCGCTCTGCAGCATCCCTGGGATGTACAGTTCTCTGGGATAACATTCTCGCTTAAGGAATCTTGGCAGAACTTAAAAATAGGTCCTGTGAATGATGACAATGTCCTTTCTGCCAAACAATTTTGCAACAACAGCTTTGAGACAAACAAGCCGCAGAAAACTTGAAGATTGCATAAAAGTTCCAAGAGGAAAGAACAAAAAGTACTGAAAACCTCAAAGCAGGAATACTGTGGCAGACACTGCTCTGTTTGGAATTAGTTTGATTAATATCCTTCCAGGGACTTGACCGCACATTGCTGAATTCATTATATGCCTTTTCCATTTCATGGGGTTTGGAGGAAGCCTACACCAAAGTGTTACTGAAAGGTAAGGCTGTATAAAGGGAAGGATTTGTAACATGGCTCAGGCCTGCTGCTTAGGTAGAAGGGAACCATGGGAGAGTGACTTAGCTGGACTAGAGAGATGTGAGAGACATGAGAGACGCGCTGCGTGACTGTGCGTGTCCGCATCGGGGTTCTGCTGGTTGTTGCCTTGGGCTTGCTGTGCCTTTAAACCATCTAAACTGATAACTGGCTAACTGCTTAAAAAGGCCAGGTTTGGCTATAAAGAGCACTCTTCTGCACCTGCCTGGGGTCCCTGTGTTGCTCATTATCGCAACAGGATTTTTCAGGGAAAAAAATCCCTCTGTAAGAGGGCTTGGAAGGGATATTTCCTTTGCTATGACTACAGATGGGCAGCAGCAACACTTCCTCCAGGCTTCCAAATTTTTAAAGATACCCTTTCTCTCTGAGGAAGTGTCTTAATGTGAGCTGGTGAAAACCAAGCACTGCCTTAGCTGTATCAAAGCAGACTGTGTTGAACTTGTGAAAAGCTTGGATGAGCTTTGAAGACCAGCTCATGTTCAAAGGGCCTGTCAGGAGAAGAACAAAACCACAGGGAACTGGAACAACAAACCTTAAGGCTGCAAGTGTGAGTTTCCAGCTGTCCCAGCAGAGACTTTGGGGAACACTAATATTGAACTGCTGCTGTTTGCTCTCACCCTTGCCAACATAATAATTAAAAATGTCCAGTGTTGGCCCTTTGAAAAGCTGCAAAGAGTACCAGTTCCAGTAAAATCCCAGCATCTGTTCCTCAAGCTGAATTAGGAGCAGAGCCAGCTGACTCTTTCCGTTGAATCTCCCTTTTGCTGACAGGACAGACCCCCAGATTTGAACAAAGCCTGAGCAGTTTGATTCTCTCCTGCATTCTGGCCCTTACTGAGGTCAGGATTAATGCCTTCATTGCACAGAGAGCCAAAATACCAAGTATGAAAACAGCACAGCGATTGTAGTGGCCTCTTGACTGTTCCCTGTTGGATCCTAGAGATCCCTATTGAATTGCAGATGTAACTCTGTGCTAGTGCGCTAGATGTAACCCTGTGTTAGTCTTCAGAGCTGAACAGTGTGCAACGCAGGGATGGAGTCCCTCCTCTCTACTTGCCACTGGCATTGTCACCATTTGTCACAAGAACTGCTAAGTCTGATGTCCATCTGTGGGGAAGCTGGTTTCAGTCATTGATGAAATACATAAACCCCAGAAGCCAGCCGTGGCTTTCAGAGGAGCCCAGGTGACTGTGGCCAGTGCATGATCTCAGCGATGTTTTCCACCCAGCCATCCCGTCCTGATTGATTAACTGAGAGGGGGCAGAAGGAGCAGCGTGCAGTACTTAGCTAATTACACTGCCCGAGGTCTTTTGTCCTGCTGCCTCTGGATCGCCTCAATTGATTCTTTCAGGCCCTAAACAGCTTCGCGGGCTGCATGCCTGGGCAGAATAAGGTCTTTTGTCATACTTTAATGAACGAAAATGTTTTAAATCCTCTCCTTCTCCCCTCCCCTCCAAGCAGCAGCAAGGGTAACCCTGGTGCAAGGACAGCTGTGCATGGCTGATGGGTGTCTGTAACCATGACCATTCTCCTCCTCCAAGGCTGTGGGAGTTTACAAGCTTCCCAGCATCAGCTATCCCATCTATCCAAGGTACCTATTGCCACCTCCATCTCCATGGCCTACAGGGCATGTAAGGCTTGGAAGACTTCTAGAATCCAGCTAAAAATGTGGTAAACGTGTGAATATTCAGCATGATAGCATAGGTTCATGAGTAATTTATTCCTGCATAAACCAATATGAAACTTTTCTTTTTTGGGGGGGAAAAAATATTAAAAATAAAAAATCCCATCTTCAGTTTAATCTTTTCCCTTCAGCATCCAGCTACTGGTGATGTATTTTTTTGTACTTAAACTGAAAACACTTAATATTCTGTTTAAAACATGGGGTTGGCAGCACCCCAGCAAAGATCTCCACAAAATGTCTCCTAGTCAGTTACTCTAACAAACTTCCTCATGTAATGAACACTTTCTCAGCATTGTCCAGAGTCATTAATCCTGGCACAGCCTCCCGAAGTACAAGTAGTAAAACATGGATATCATGACTGAGCTATGAGCTGACCGTGTTGTGCTCTACATGCCCATTTTCCAGAGCTGGTTCTTTTTCAGCTGGCTGAGTTTTAGATGTGAATTAGAGTGATTAATAAATGAAAAGGCTCTTATCATCCATTCCTGTGCTCACAGTCCCTGAACAATTCTGCCCTGCCACTTGCCAATGAAACTGTAATAGCTCACAGCATATGCTTCATCACTTCATGGTCAAAACTCCTAATCTGAGTAATAAGGGCAAACCCCGTTCCTTTTCCCAAAGGAATGGATGTGGGGAAGGAGAGAACACCTTGGGACTAACAAGTAGTCATTAGTGATCAGAAACTAAAGGCATGCTGCTCTTTTGAGACTGCTGTTTACACTGAAGGAGCTCCACATCAGATTTGTTCCCTTGGAGTTCAGGTAAATTGGTTCCAGTGCCAGCTTGGCATGTCTGAAACACTAATTGTCTTGTTTCCATTTCACACATCATCATCACAGTAACATTTCTGGAACTGGGAGACAAATGCCAGTTTGACTGGAAGGCAGACTGAAACACAGCCAGAGAACCTGCAGGTTTAGTGCAACTCCAAACATGGCTTCTCCCTAGCCCAATAAAAAAGTAAAACACTGGTAAAACTGCAGCCCTACGCTTTGGTTTAAAAACTACTGTTTCCCACAAGGGCTTTAGCTGAAATGCTCACAAAATATTTTAGGTGTCTGCTTGTACCTCATAGGCCCATAAAAGCTTATTTCATTCAGGAAGTACAGAGAAGAAATCAATGTCTAAAAGCCCAGGTCCCCACATTGCACACAGGTGAAATCCATTTGGAGTTAACTACCGAAGCCTGACACATCAATACAACTCTTTGTAGATTTTCAAATACTGTTCTTGAAACCAGAATTTGACTGTTTGATTGACAATGAATAAATACATGCATACAGATAATACAATGTGATAGGAAAATGCATTTAAGCAGTCAACACAAGATTTCCCTTATCAGCCCAAAAACAAAGACCAAGGTTTAATATCTAGTGGTCAGGCATTGTCTAGCTCCATTAGCTCAGCAGAAGGTTTGTCAGCTGGGCACAGGATTCACTAAATGCAGACGGTTCGCTGCGTGCAGGGAACCAAAGCCGTGAAACACACAGAGTCAAGCTCCCCAAAAGATTCTTGTCTATTACCCTTCATTAGGCACATTTTCTTATTGTGGAAACACATCTCTTCCATGATGCCGAACACTGTGCCTGAGCTTTATGCCTAACCATGCCTACCTGAATTACTGAGTCTTTTCCTTGTGACAGAGCAATATGCCTAAGTATCTTGTTTTGTACCTTAGGGACACATTATTCACTCCAGTGAAAGAAAAATGCAGGGCAATTTCTCAGCTGAGATCCTGGTGTTGTTCCAGTATGACAAATGTTTTTATTTACATCAGCTAAACCACTGGTCTCTGGAAATCATTGCTCCATGCATTATATCTGGTGATTTTGATGAATCAGGGAGCTTTCTTGGGAATGATGGAGAAGGCAATACTGAATCAGGATGTAAGAAAGAGGTCTCATGGGCTCTTCAGCATCACACAAGTTTTTCTTCAGAACTCAAAGAAAAAGGGACATCATAATTTATTTTCTAAGGCCTGGCCAATCTGTCCTATGAAAGGTCCCCTCTCCACAGCTCAGGCACGGCACTCACTTCTTTTTCTCCCATCAGTAGCTAATTCCAAGTCCAGCTGTGGCCTGGAAAAAGCAGAGGATGTGTGAAGCAAAGGAGCATCAGGGTAGGAGAGATGTTATTTCCTCTGCTGCTGGGAGAGAAGCAGCCCAGACAAAAAAATGTTGCTCTTTGATGCCATAGCGCAGATTTGGGATATTGGCCAGCTCCCAAGGGCTGTCCTTGGATGACTTTGCTGTCATGTCTCCATTTCTCCAGGCAGATAATAATGCTCATCCATCACACTTAAACAGCCAGAACCAAATTCTGCTTCAGTTACGTCAGGGCGCAGCAGGAGAAACACTGCCGACACCTCTCTTGCTCTTTCCAGGACAATTCCAAGAGCAGATTCCCACCCTGACGGTTCATCACACCCCTCAGAGAGGCACTCAAGGGTATTTCTTCAAAGTCCTTGTTGTGCAACACCCTAAAAAGCCCTTTCTGTCCATCTTATTCTCATGGCCCATCACCTACAACTAAGACTGTGTTATGTGTATGCTCTTGTCTTGCATCTCCTGTGTGCCAGCAGGAAGACCTCCAAGGGTCCCAAAACAGAAGTTAGGCAATTGAGGGCATAAGTGACTGGACTTTAAGCAGCAACTCCTTGGTCCTGCTGCAGGGCCCCTTCTCTTGAACAACACTGCTTTTCTCACTGCCCAGGAATTAAACTGCCCAAAGCCAGAGTGCAGAAAGGATCAGGCCTGTAAGCTGGTTTCACTTTTATTATTTGTTCCTAATCTCCTGTCAGTTCCCACGCAGGTTTTGAAGTATCCATCACCCCACAGCAAAAGCTCCCAACGAACAATGGATCTGTGGTTAATGAGTCCCAGGAACCCCTCTCACCTCGCTTGGGCCCTTGGGGTGAGAAAGTTAAGTGCTGCTGTGCGAGCTCAAGTGACTGCTCACCATTTCCGTAATATTCCATCTCTTTGTGTTTTGCAGTTTGCCTTCTGCTGAGCTAATGTTTATTTTTCCAGAGAGCAGTTATTGTGGTAAACTGATATCAGACCAGCAGTGTGGGAAATAAGATTTCATCTCCTGTACTTCAACACTTCATCCAGGAATAAAAAGAGAGCCAACCTAAGAGCCTTCTTTGCCTTTAACAAGGATGACACCTTGTTGCTAGTGGTGATGGCTGTCACTCCTTACTGGGTCTCTCTCACCACTGATCTTCCACGATTTAGATTCGGTGGGTTTTTTTCTAATGGAGAGGATATCGCACTCCCCTCATTTCAGTGTGAAAACCCCTTGGGCACACAGCACCTACTGCTGTTGTCTGGGTATTGGGGCACCAAGACTTCTAGGAACATGATTCTTTCCTGTTTGTTCATCTTAATCACACCCTTGAGCATGTTTTACTTTATCCACATAGGTAATATTAGAGAAAATAATGGGATTTCTGAACCGAGAATGGACTAGCCCCCATTTGTGTGTTTGTAGACCTCTGCTATCCAAAACTGTGGAAGAAAAACTCATCCTTTTACTTTTGCAGTTGCGGAGAGCAGATGATTCTTCATGGAAAATACAACTCTCTAAGAATGTTTTCTATTCTAATCTTGCTGAGTAATCTTTCTTCTTCTAAAGTTTTAATCTTGCTTAAGGAATAAATGTGCGATACTGTGTTAGAAAAGCCAATCAACTGCTCTGGCTCTAGCTGGGAAGCAGTGTGAGTTCCCCTTTGTACAAGCTCCTCTCAAACGTGATTGTTTCCCCAGTGTCAAATTCCATGGATTTTAGCAGCTGAATGGGTACAAAATTTGACATGGTCAGAAACGTGTGCTTATAAAAACTTATTACCGTTGAATAGCCGGCGCATTCTTGGTGCACTCAAGTGCAAAGCGGCCTTGCGGAGGCCGGGCTGGCAGCACCTCTGGGCCTCATTAGCACACACACGCACCCATGCCAGGCTCCCTCAAACGCCGCCTGTTCCCATGTGCCGCGGGCAGGGGACGCGTGAGGCTGCGCAGAGCCAGCACCCTCCTGCTGCAGCTGTCCTCAGCTAACCCCGGGGCTGGCCCAGGCAGGGCACCACCACCACGGCCAAGGCAAGCCCCGCCAGAGAGGAGGCAGCTCCTGAGGGCGAGAGCTCACGTGCTAGGAATTACAGGCAGAGCAACGCTGAATTGAGAACGAGGGTGGGCACAAACAGCAAGCCTCGTGACCTTCCCGCTGACATTGCTTCTCCAGGGTTCTGCTGGGCACCAGCACACAGGTAGCTCTCATCTCCACAGCATGCTCCACCAGGCCAGTAAAGTCCAGCAAGGTGTGGCAAGCTACTGGCACATTTGGACGCCTGGGTCATTGTAACCCAAATCTGTGGCACCCATGCAAATGGAGCCCAGAGGGGTGTATCTATCTTAGAATCACCAAGTGGTTTGGGTTGGAAAAGACAATAAAGACCATGTAGTTTCACACCCCTGCCATGGGCAAGGACAGCTTCCACTATCCCAGGTTGCTCCAAGCCCTATCCAGCCCAGCCTTAGACACCTCCAGGATGCACAAAGGCAATGGCTCACACCACACACAAGTACCAGATCAGTGTTCATACACCAGCTTTAAGAAAATCTGCTTCACCCTCACAAGTTGCTCCACTGACAAGGACCTTACACTACCAAAACCTCTTTGCCTGGCTTAGTGCTATCCCCAGACTTAGAGACAAATGCCACAAGTTATTTGGAAGAGTTGAAATAACAAGGTTAAAGGCAGATGCCGAGCACACAGTGCCTCTTCCCTGGCCTTACCCAGCTCTGCACAAGCTGCTGCTTAGAGTGGAGCTTTTTAGCTCAGGCTAAAAGGGAGAACTGCAGTCCCCCTGACAGACCTGGGGATGATGGTCATCACAGGCTGTCTTTCCTTGCTTCTCTGCACTGCAGCATTCACGGGCAAAGGGCCACAGTATCCCCTCTAGGTGGAAAGGCATCACGGGTGAGAGCTCTGGGTGTGAATAAATAAGAGCAGCTGCCAACAGGGAACTTGAGTGAGATTTTTTATGAGTGTTCAAATAAGGAGCAGGGAAACCTCCCTGGACACCAAGTGTTCCTGCAAATCCAGTTCTCATCTATTTTGCTTTAAAGACTGCTCAACAACTTTTCTAATGCCTATGTGGCTTAGGTGATTAAATCCAATTGGTGTCATGTTAATAATGAAAACATTTCCCAACACACACAGATTCTGAAAAGATTTTCATTAACAGCAAACAGCCTGGAGGTCACTTTTTAAAACAAAAAGTTACAATTTTTCAATTTAAATTAGCATGTCATTATTTGGTTTGATTTTAGTAGTTGAAGCTATCTCTGGGAATTGTCAAAATGAAAAATGTTATTGAAACAAACCATCTGAAACAAGTGCAAGTATTTTTTTAACATCCAGTGACCTGAAAATCCATTTTTCACTCAGCTCAAATTACCAGTAATAATAAAGAAAGCAAAATATCTTTCTCCATTAGAAATATGACTTGCACAGGAATAATATCCAGTGATATCATCACATCCATTCCTTTATGAAAATTCTGCCTCACTAGGTAAGTTTTCCTAGGAGCTTAAGATATCCCTTGTACTACGAAGAAAAGGTCTTAAAGGAGGATTCTGGCAAGGTTCAGCTCCATTTCACCAGAAGACAAAAGGTCAAAATAAGCCCCAAAGATAATAAGGAATGTCATTCATAGGTGGGATGAGAGCTAAATGACTCCACATTCAAGCAGAGCTTTAGTTTAAAAGACAAGAGTGGGGCATCCTTATTCAGCTATAGTGATTCCAGTGGCAAGAACAGGGCTGCTTCCACATGCAAGTTAAGTGCAGTAAGGGGTGTTGATCCCTAAAAAGGCATGGAAGAAGGAATAACTTTAAAGGGTAGAAACTTTTAACTTTGACATTTTAAAGCAGAATACTTCAGGTTTGGTCTTGGTGATCATTTTCATTTCAAAGTTCACCTGCATTTATTATACAGGGTCAAACAAAACTTATCAGTTCAGCATGAGTCCCTCTTTTTCTTCTTCTTTTTTTTTTTTATCCTTTCCATCTTGCCATGATTTTGTTTCAGGGTCCACAAGAACCAGTCTCTTTATACAGGCCACCAAACCAAGAATATTACATAGTTCTATGTTCTTTAAGCTTTGCATGTATTAAAAATTAGTATTCATGCCACGGTCAATATCCTGTAAGTAAATAAGATCTGTAAATCCAAGTGAACAACGAAACTCCTGACATTGCCTGCTCCAAACTCACACTTCCTCCTACACTGCCCCCAAGCCAGCAACACACATATACCCAGATATCCAGAAAGAGAAAAGGAATTTCATAAGCCCCCAAGTCAACAGAATTCCTCCTCTGTTCTCCTCCTGACCAGGGTCTTTGGGTTTCTGGTATTTTTCCTCCTGGCTGCTGTTAGTTCTGGCAACAGCAGTTATACCACTAAGAAGTTACAGACCTTCTGTTCCATTCCAAAACCAATTTGGCTAACTTAAACCAGTACCCCTCCTTACACACACACCTTCTTATCAGATGCAATTTCCACTAGTGCCTGAGGGAAAGAGGAAATCAGAAAGCACACTACAACCCAGCAGGAAATATTTCTGACCATGATTAATGCTTCCTTTAGCAGTGCAACAGAATCTTTACAGATCTTTGGGGATCCTTGGAAGAATTCCATTTACTACTCTCCAGGCCATATTTTGCTGTGAAAACCTTATTACACAACAGAAGCATTAACGGATTCAGAGTAAAATAAGAAAAGATGCATTATCCTAAAGATCTGGAGAACAGGGAGAGAAGAAGTTAAGAAAGGCACACAGGGTTTTCCTTTCACTCCATGTGATTATGTTGTGATAATGCCCGCTACAGACCTGTCCATCACTCGCGCACTCAGGTCAGAGAAGCTCTCTGACCCGACCAGCTGGGTGACACAAGCCAAACAATGATAAATTCAGCTTCAGTTGCTCTTGCCAGAAGGATCTCAGGGTTGCCTGTTGAGCAGCTATGAGACAACCACACTTTCCTTTTATTCAACTTGGTTTTTTCTTTTTTTTTTTTTTTTTTTTTTTTTTTTTTTTTTTTTTGGCTAGGGAATTTGCAGGGATAGCTACAGAGCTTGGCAAGGCCCAGTCTCTCATCTCTCCTATGCAGAAAGGTGTCTTTCTAACTCTGGCTTCCTTACTGAGCACCCACATTCCCAACTTTTAGCAGATACAGCGGTAATTGCCTTGAACCACCTTGATAGGAAGTACTTTAAAGCCATCCTCTGCCACAATAAACTCACCTTGCAGATTTCTAGGTATTGCTGGGAAGCTGGCCAGTGACATCCCACAGGGATGCAGGGAACCAGCTCAGTTCCAATTGCCACTGGATTGATTTGCTCCCTTCCAGTCACTGGGGAATGCCACAGCTACAGGCATAATGGAAGATAATGCTTTTATTGGAAATGGCAGGATACTACCCTCATTTTCAAATGACCTTACAGAGAAGCAGACTCACTCTGGAGTGCTAAAGAGTCAGCAACTAACCAAAGACATTTGACTGAGGACCATGCTTGGTCTACAACTGGTCACGAAAAGTAGAGAGGCAGACTACAACTCCCTGTGAATTACAAAGAGGGCTTATTGTGACTCAGGAAAAATCAAGATGATAATGTTGTTGTTGGCATGTGATTTATCCCGACCAGAATTTAGCTTGTGGCATCACATTTTTTTCCTATTAAAATATGCCACTGCCTGAGCTTCTATAATATCTCATCACCAAAGGCAGAAGGTCTCACAGAGCAGTGCTATCACACCCTCTCCCCCCAAACCCTAAGGGGTCAGTGATTCAGCACTGACTCACTGGGATCAAGACCACAGACTGAGCCACTTTGTGTCATTTCTCTTTGCCTTGCAAAGTCTCCCATCCAAGGGGTGACACAGTCCAACATATTAAGCCAATGAGAGCCAACAAGCTCCCAACCTGAGAAGAATAAAGCCTGCAGAACACTAGATGCTCTCCCTGGTTCTCTTCAGCTCCAAGCAGCACAGGAACCTTTTGTTTCAGCAGCTGATAAGATACATAACAAGTCATAGAGACACTGAGTCACTCAAGCACACTTACTTTTGCTCCTGCTTATTCCTTCCTCCAAACCTCCAGCTTCTGTTGCTGTGTCCATGGCTCACTCTCCATCAATCTTCATCAAACATTGATATAAACCAGAAAAAGTCCATGTCCCTGGTGGGCAGGGAAACCTCTAACTGCAGTTCATAATTAATGTCCAACACTTGGTTAAATAACAGCCAGTCTTAAGGAAAACACAGAAGAAGGTTGTGCCTAGACATTTTTTTGCATTGCACCAGTTTCTTAAAAATCTTGTCTGTTCCCTGTACAGGTTTCTCAGCTCAGACTGTACAGAGCACCGTCTCCCCACAGGCTTGCTGCCTTTCCACACTGGCCACAGGAAAAGAAAGATGGAAGCATCTGCTGTTCTTGTGCCTGAAGTTTACAGGTTGCTATCCCAATGGACTGGATTACATGGGGAGAAGAGTGATTTTTGGATGCACCCCTTAGTGAACAGGTGAGGACACAGGGGCTGCTGGCAGATCCACGTGTGTTGCTACATTAGAAGCAGGATCAGAAAGAGGATCACAAACTTCTGTTCCCAAAGTAGAAGGAACTGTTAATAAACTGGAAATCCAAAGTTTTTCCAGCTGTGGAGGTGTATTGCTGAGAGTGGCCCCTGCAGAATGGCACAGAGGAGTGTGGGGAGCCCTGGGCCAAACCCAACTGCCACTGACTAAAGCAGGAGCGGGAAAGGGCCTTGGGCTGGGAAAAGGGGCTGCTCTGCACTTACGGGCAAGGAGAAGCAGGGAGTCCCTCCCCTCCCATGTCTGTGGCTGGTTTTTGGCCTAGCAAAAAGGGTAAGTTGCCCCTGATGAAGCTGTGATGGAAAACTAATCCTCTCCAAAATAGCCCAGTGCTAAGAAACATCCGTGGATCTGGGCAGGAGAGAAAGCAAGGACCTCTTCTAAGGGCATTTGTTTCTCCATCAGTCTTTTGTGGTGTCTTTCCCTCACCCACCTCCTTCCCTGCTTGGTTATTCTAGCATTAGTTTGCACGGTCTGATTGCAGAGGCAGAACAACAGAGGTCTGCTTGGAAAGCCAGCAGAAACCTCTTAGCTTGAGACCAGAAATGTGCAGAATCCCCAAAGAACAAAAATGTTTGAACTTGCCTCCCCAAAAGTCTTGTATTCATTGACTTGCAAGCAGAGGGAACAGCCATAGTGATTTAACCTAGGGAAGAGTGCCAACAACTTATTTAATTGCAGAGTTTGTGCCAACAACCCCACAATACAACTATTAATACAAGTCTGCAGTACAAGACTAATTCTGCTAACCTTTTGCTGTTGCCTTTTAGTCAGGTCAGCGGCTGCATCCCTTCTGTGCTGACACTATTCAACAAACACTGGCAACTGCTTTTAAGCAAACACCAAACGGAGCAGGGCAGGAGGGAGGGGAGAGGGACCATTGAGAAAATGAAGATTCCCCCAAGACCCCACCCCTCGCTGTCCAAACGTTTCACATTTCTTTCTCAGTTTCAAGCCCCTCTCTTGAAACTGGGAATGTGTCTTGCCATGTATTTGACCCTGGAAAACAGCCAGATCTTTGGTCTGGATTCCATCAGCTCATTTCCCAGTTTCTATGAGACTGCATTTGAGAAATGTGGGTCTATCTCAGTCCACGGCAAGACTGGTCATCAATCAATGTATGAAAACATGAGGTCTGACACTGAGGACCAATCCACTTTTCTAAATGCAGCACTCCTTTAAAGAACACGTATTTTTGCAGAAAAATTCAGAAAGAAAGCACTAATGGATCCGGCACTACTGCAAGTTTTCAAGGGCACGATTATTCCAGCAATTTTGTGCCATTGTAAACATTCAAAATCCCATATTAAATGATGCATAAATCTCAAGCAACATCGTTCTTGTATGAGGTAGTAAACTCCCTGCAACATTTGCAGACTCACTCCTGCTTTACTCTTCACCCATCCCCACATTTGGGTTTTATATGTACATCTCATGGCTGTATCACAACTATAAATACCAACCACCTGGAAGCAGATTTCTTTATTACACTCATAAACAGCATTAAAGGGGTTGTAGCTTTTACCTTTATCCTGCTGCCACTACCATGATACAGAAAATAAATGCTGCTTACAAGCTCAACAGAAATACCAAGGTAAAAACCTCCACATGGCTACTGTGAGCACTCCTTCTTAGGGGGGTCAGTAGCTCTCCACAGGTACTGGGAAATTTTCAGACCCTGCTGAGCCTACAAACCAACTCCCCAAAGACTTACAGCTCACAAACGGCACCCCTGCATGTGCCGTTTAGAAAAGGCCCCACTCCCGCCGGCGGCTGTTAAACCCCGGTATCTGCCGCATCTCTGCTTGGCCGGGGTTGAAACCACGGGAGCGGCGGATGCGGCCAGGCCGGAGCTGCTTACGGCATCGCTGCAGAATGTGTGACTGTGTGACTGAACCCCGCTGCAACGCCCCGCCACGGCATTTGTCAGCCAAACTCCTCATTCAGCCGGGCCTTGGAAAATCCCCATTCTTGACAGAGAATGGGGAATGGCTTTCAGGCTGGCAGATTATCTGGTGAGTCTGTGGGAACTGCAAAACACTGCACCTGCCTGAAAAACGGCACCAGCTCAGCACAAGACATTTCCAGAGGGGAAAGTTAATATATGGGAGGAATGCACATAAATCCTGTTAATTCTTAATGGGATTTGGGAGCTTATTTCTCACCCCATGCTTTGAAATGTATCCCACAGCCTATTCTATTAATGAATTTAAGCACAGTGATTTTCTTATCAGCAGGAATCATTCTTCACTGGGGTTTGATTTTTTTGGTGGCATTTCTTAATGCAAGTGTGAAAAATTAATATTATGCTTGAATACCAGTTAGGATGTTAACAAGCTGTGTCCTGGATAAGCTGCTCCTGTTCTGCTCCTGTTGTTTTTTTCCTAATTTCAGTTGACCAAGAAACCTGGAATCATTTATTTGATGGGGGGTTTTTTATGATTTAGGGAGTGGCTGGCTAAAAATGGAAAGATGGGAACTCTATTTCCAGTTCAACTGTGTGAATGAGTGGACACAAACTTTCTCTTTTTTAAACAACATTTGGAAAGTTGTTTTTTTTTCCCCCACCTCTCAGGTGTACTCAGTCAATACTGATGGGTACCAATATCTTTCAGGGTTTCACGGCACAGCCTTGGATGCTCTCTCTGCTGCTGCCACTGGATAGGGATTCACTCAAGGTTTTGGAGTACACAAAGGAGTTATAGAAATTTTCTGCCTTAGCAGTCTATTTTCCAAGGCCCCTGGACATTGTTCCTTTGACTATCAGTGTTTGTGGGAAAGCAAATTACAGTTCACCTCATTTTTACTTTCAAAGATCCTCCCCAATTCTGACTAGTTCAGAGAATATCCTGAGTTGGAAGGGACCCATAAGGACCATCAAGTCCAATCCCTGCATCTGCACAAGACCACTCGAAGAATCCCGCCATGTGCCTGAGAGCATTTTCCAAGCATTCCCTGTGCACTGGCAGGCTTGGGGTCCACAACCGCTGCCCTGGGGAGCCTGTTCAGTGCCTGAGCAGCCTCTGGGTGAAGAATCTTTTCCTAATATTCAGCCAAACGTCTCCTGACACAGCTCCAGCTGTTCCCTGGCATCCTGTCACTGGTCCAATACTGCCCTTGCAATAGACCTGTTCTGGATTCATGCTTCACAATTTTGAGCTTCCTCAAAAGTTCCTGAAGGCAAACACCAATGAACTTTGAGATGAGATTAGCTCAGCTCCAGCTCTATTATCAATGATGGGTTTTCTTCCTATGCCTTGGGCTTCCAAGAGCTGTGGGAAAGGCTGAAAGTAGTGGACCCTTTCATAAACAAACATCTGTTGTGTCCAAACATTGAGTTGAAGAGTTCATTCCCTGGGTCTCATGTTAGGATCAGTTTTTAAACCTCAACTTTGGCTGTACCTGCTACAGCCAAGGGAATGAGGATATGTGGCATTTTTCTGTCTAGTCTTTCATGTAAGCTAAAGCCAGGGCAGGATTTCTGAAGGCTTCATTTCTTGACCCTAAGGATTACACAGTATGTTTAATCACACAGGATTCTTCTCTGTCCTGAGAAGAAAATATTTCTTCTTTTGTATTTTTCTGTGACTTTGAAGGACATGACACTCCACAACTTCTGTGGCAGCAATGAGGAGTAGAGACCTGACCTTTCAGAGCAGCTGTCCCTGGGGATTTAGGCCAAAACTTCACAGCTTGGGCTGACCTCTGCCAAGGAGGAAACTCTAAAGCATGACTGGTCAGCTGGACACCAAAACCTGGCAGACACCATTCCCACCCCTTCTCGGCACAGAGAAATTATTTTTTTCATCATTTCCTTCCACAGGCGCCTTCATAATAGAGTTGTCAGTGTCCCTTGGGATTCACAGCTCGGGACAAGCAAGGTATTCCCTGTAGCCAGGCTCCCTGTGATGCATCACAGCAGAGCTGGCACTGCCCCCTCAGCAGTCTGAAAGCTGCCCCTGACCCTGCTGGAGCAGCAGCGGTGCCCACCGGGCCCTGCTCACGTCAGGCACGGAGTTTGCCTGCGGTTGCTAATTCAGTGCTGTGGAAGTGAACAGAAGTCTTTTTGTGCTGGAGAACGCTCGGCAGCCTAATGGAGGGGCTGACAATAGAAGCCTTTTCATGCAGCAGTTCCCTTGCTTTAAGAAAAGGTAGGGATTCTGTCCCTTGTGCTGGCATCAGCAGTCCTTGGAGAGGCCCTAATGCGAGCCCTGAGAAAGCAGGAGGAGTGGTGAGGAGCTGCCTCCTGCTTCCTCAAACAATTACAGTTGCCAGTCTGCAGCATCCTTGATAACTGGGATCAGACATCTGCCTTGTGCACTGCCTGCCCCAAAAGTCAGGTGTGCCAGCAGATGATTTCGCACCATGAACCTCTCACCATTACCAGAATATTGGAAGATAAAGGGAGAGAAGGGGTGTTTTTTTCAAACATTAACAACACAGGCCCCAAGCTATTCTTCAGCAGCAAGGAGAAAAATACAGTCCACATAGACAGGAACAAGGGTGGGAATGTTCAAAGAAAAAATTAAAATGAATCTTAAAAAAATCACAGAAGATGTCACCGTGCCTCTGGCTCAGTTTCATGTCCTAATGCCCAGGCCAACAAGTCTTGCATGACTCTGCCAGCTTCAGAGAAGCCTCCCTAACGTGAGCGTGGGCTATGGGTTTTGTGCCTGCAGCCCCACAAAAAGGGCAACAGTTCCTAAACTGCCACTTGTCACACCAAGGGATACAGGGAACAGACGCAAAGGAACTTTGCCAGTCAGTGCCTAAGATAATTTTGTTTGGTTTATGGGGACTCCGGGCATTCGAGCGGGGAAAGCTACGAGCTCCTGGTACTGGGGGAACACTGATTCCCTGTGTTTAGATCAGAGACAGGGAGAGGTGCCTGTGGACCAGCTGGGTACACAATGGCCTTTGGAGTTTTGTTTTGTCAAGAATAGTGGAACAATTCTCACTGCACGTCACAAAGTGCTCTGTGAGCTCTCTCAACCCAAAATACCAGAGGAGTAGCACAGGCGGGGGAGCCTTGTGAAGGCAGCCACGTCCAACTCCTGCAAGCACTGACCGCTGTTCCCTGCATCAGTTTGGATCAGCCTCCAGACAAGGTTTAAACACCTTACAAGAATTCCAGATTAATTCTCAGGCTCTGTCCCAACTATTCCCATTATTATTAAACTTTTATTGCTTCCTACATCCCTGCTGAGAGGTAAACCTCAGAGTTCGTGTCATGCTTTTGGCATGAGGTCCCTGCAAACGACCTGCCCTTTTGAGTGAAGGGAACCCGTGAACTCCAGCACGGCGTGTGAAAAGTGTTCCCGCACAGCCACCATCCCAGGGAGAACACTTGGGATGCTTTAATTCCTAGGCAAGAGAAACAACTCCTTTGTTAGTTTTGTCAACACGGAGCTCAAAATAAAAGGGCATTTCAGAGGCCTACAACGGCCAGAACTGTTCCAAAGGTTTGTGTAGTGAGGAGAAGCACACCACAGAAATACCTCTCCTGGCTCCAAAATGGTTGAGACTGATTAATTACCTTGGGTTAAAAATTCTTAGGAGAAAATTGAGAGGGAATGAAACCTTCTCTTACCAGTTTGCCTTTACTGCCTATAACAGTCAGGGCTTTCATTTTTTTGCATTTTTGATCTTGCAGCTAAGGGTGAGCCAAAAAAGTAATTTGGAAATGGAAATCTGGGTTTACTTCTGGGTATTATCATGATTTTGAGGTCAGAAAATATTGGATTCTAATTAAACACTCAGTATCACCTGCAATCACTTTGGCATTTGTCACTGAAGTTTTATTTCCAGATGAAGAAACCACTTGTTTAATGAAATTTCCACTGCAAGCAAATATCCTTCAATCGGGCCAAAATTACAAGGTTCTAAATTTCTAAGCAGGTATAATAAAAAATCAGAAATTCAACTGTAGGACCCAAGGTCTGGAAACAGAGGAGTGGAGGTCACTTCAGGGAACCTGACTTCTACTCATTTTGAAGACTTAGTGACACATTGAGCACACTGAGTTACTTTCTAAGCACAAATGTGTTTAAAAAAAAACCAAGCAACTGTTCTGTTTTTTTTTTAAAAAGGAAAATAATTAAAAACTCGAGAACCTTCTTGCCAAAGGACTATTTGACACCATGACATTGACTACATGTTTCATACCACAGAATCAATATAAAAGAGAAAATACACCGTGTAAATTGCCTCTTTTTGGGCACTGTCCCACTACTACCAAGGGACATTCTGGTGCTCCTTTAGGTACTGATTTTTGGATGTTTTCTTGAGGTGCAGCAGAAAAGGAACGTACAACTGACCACCTTTTGCCATCCTTCCATTCCTTCCCTGCTGGTACACCAAAAACAGAGGCTGGGAGGATTCCACAAAGCTTTATTCTGAGGCTTCTCTCAGGGAAAAATATGAGTCTGATGTAATAAATTTATGCTCTGCTCCCACCTCCAGCAAAATAAATGATGAATAGACCCACCTGGAGGACTTTGAATCAGCTGCCACAAAACTGTTTCACTGAGAGCAGGGCTGTCTTTCCAAGGGGAAAAAAGCAGCGCAGCATTAGCATAAAGAATCTGTGTGCTCACATTTCTGACGAGCTGAGTTAGGCTGGGGTGCACGATGTGCCGAGCACCGCGGCTGAGTCAGCAGAGCCTCGCTGCTGTTCCTGAGCAGAAGCCGGCGCAGCCGTGCCCGTGTGTGCACTCAGCCAGCGCCCCCGCTCCAAGCACGGACAGCAGCAACGCGCCCCGCTAGGGAATCTGACTCAAAGGCAGCAAATAACTTGTTCTGATTGGGAAGACAACAGTAAAAAAATACACTAGAGTATACTAAAGCTCTGTAGCTGGCTGTCTAAACCAGCACTTTGTACCAGCTGAGAACACAGGCCTGCCATTTGCACTTACTTACGCTCCCGACTGCTGCTTCCCTCACTTACAGGTAAATTCTTGGCGTGTTACTGCTGCAGGAACGTGTCTTTCCCAAGGGCTGCCCAGGGCTGTGAGAACAAGGTTTTGTGCATGTGGGCCTTTTGTAAATTCACCTCTCTTGGTTTTGAACTTCCATCCCAGCCTTTGATCTGAAGCTGAGTCTGGGTCCCCAGCAGTTTCTGAGGGCTAGAAAGAACTACTGTATTCACACAGATCTGTGTGAATCTCTCTGCTATTCCATAACAATACATCAGTGTTGTCATGGACACCAGCTTAGATATTTGCTGAAAGGTCCACTTTTATTTACTCTAAGGCCATTTAACACCACTCTATCAGAGCAAACAGAGAGGTAAGTAGACATTAATATAATTATTTGCCAACAGAAAAGGGAGCCAAGAGAGAAAACAAAACTTCTTAATTATGAAAAATCAGAAATCAAAAACTGGCATCCAGGTTTTCCAGTATTTATATGCAGTATTATTTAGAACTGTTGTTGGATCATTCCCAGTGCCTGCATCTTTAATGGTCCCTTTCAACCTAAAACTTTCTATGGTTCTCCAAGCACTCTTGTACAGAATTAAACCTGTAACATAATTCATCATTTCCCCACAGTTCCTCATTACTTCACAGCACACTCAGGCAATGAATTAACTAAATGACTAATATGCAATTAATTCTGAAGAGCACATAGCGAATTGAAGCACCAGAGGAATTTCTCAGTTGAAATTGGAAACCAGGAAAGGGAGCTGCCTGAATTCCAGAAAGCAGAGCTTTCACATGCAGCCATTCTCCAGCTCTGCATCAGCCATGCATGAGCAAAACACTGAAATGCTGACACTGATAGCACAAACCAAGCAGGGACTACAAGGAGAAAAAAAGGAAAACCCAACCAAATATAAAACCCAGCACATTTTTGCGGAGTTGTTTCAGGAAAGGCAGGCACAAGTCATACAGCTCCCAGTGGCACTATGCACACTCCAGGCATGTTTGACATTAAGGGGCCTGGTTGTTGTGGAAACCAAATCCCATAGATTAATTAATGTTCAGCAGCCAGAGCCATCTCCCATCCTCTCTGTCTCCCTGCCCCCAATTAAAAAAAAAAA
>VWYO01022390.1:172177-195788 GCA_013400275.1 Rhadina sibilatrix | reverse complement strand
CAGTTTGGTTGTTAAAAAAAAAAAAAAAAAAAAAAAAAAAAAGGCTGGGGGAGGAGGAGAGAGCAAGTCCATTCCTAAAACCCTTTAGAGAGGTTTACAATGTGAAATAACTCCATACTTATTGGATTAAAGAGTGAAAAAAAAGCCATTGGGAAAACTAGAGAAGCAGGTGAAATGAATCCTCTGGGAAAAATGTTAGGGCGATAGCTGAACTCTTTTCATTTTCGGTGCTCTCCCCGATGAGCTGCCAGAGCTGCAGCAGCTACTGCTGCACTGAGGGAGGGTGAGGAAGTGAGGGGAGAGAGAGAGAGAGAGCTGGATTAAGGCAAGTAAGGCAGTGCTGCCCAATTGTGCACATCAAGCACGCAATTATAAAATGCAGTGTGCAAAAGCTGGGGCTCACCCTTTTATCATGCCCCCGGAAACCACCATCTTTCTATTGTCCTTGCCAAGGAATTGTAACAATCCAAACTGCCAGTTGCTGAAAACACAATGGACCTGTTCCAAATCAGCTCAGTGGAGCACTGCTAATAATTCTGCTCTCATAAAGCGCTTTTCCTCTGCATGGAGCCTAGCAGTTTCCCTGGACATATTTCTTTTCCCCATTTACATTGCCAGACAAGGCTAATGCTTTCTCAATAAATGGAATAAGAAATAACACAAAAAACCTCTGGATACTTTTATTGATGTAGGCTGTTACCTACTGTAGAACATGTGGATGTGGGTGCATCTGCTCTTCCATATGTGCACGTAGACTTAGGGACTTGGCTCATCACTTAAGCATGTGTGACTGAAGGTGTGCAAAACCTTTCCTGATTTTTAATTGGATCTCAAATAGTACAATAGAGAGAGGAGACCAGAGCCTGCTGCCCTTCCTGTTGGCAGAACTGAGGAAACACATAGTGGTGTCTCTGCCTCTAAGGCACCCCCAGCTTTTGATCTCACCGTGCATGGGATGTGCATTATTTCTTCAGGTTATTTCTCCTTCAGGTTTTGCAAGCTCTCAGCACCTTGTGTTAGCAAAACCTAAATGAACAGTGGGGGAAATGCTTTGGAGCTGGGACTCTAAACCCAAGAATCCTTGCATTTGTCCATGCCACCTCATTCCTTTTAAGACGTTACAGGTTCCCAGAGCTTCCTATTTGCCCTACGTGTCCCAGGTCTCATTCCTAACAGCCATGGAGATGAATACAGAAAAGAGGCCCCTCGCTTTATTTTTCATGGCAGATGATTCCTCAGCCCTTGCTTACACAGAGCTTTGCCCCCTCAGCTCCCCTCCCAGGGGCCGAGCGTTCATTAGCCTCACATCCTGGTCAGGCTCACGGGTTGCTATTATCCAGAACTCACCCTTTAGCCCGACTCAAATCAGATTTCTGAGGTTTTACACTCCTAATGTTTCAGTGTGAAAAACCCTGACTCCAAGCCACCACAAAGAGCAATTCATTTCCATGCTCTGGGCAGCCCTTCCAGGAACAGATGAAGGCTCCGGGAGCTCTCTCGGGGCCGTGCCTCCTCCTCTCCATAGCCAGCAGGACTAGGTGAGGCTGTGTGAGGACACAGCAGCCTGTTCACAGGCCGAGGCAGTTCTCTGGATTACATCCATTTCCCATACAAAACGTTTGTCACCACACCTGTCTGCAGACACCACATTTCCAGTGAGGGCTGTATTTCTTACTGGGCCTGCTGCATCTGATGATTAAAAGTTATCCACATATTCCCAAAAGACAATTTTACTTCTCCTCCAGCACTGCAGTTCATTTCAAGTGCTGAATCCAACATGATTTTTGCCAAAAACTCCATCAAACTTGTTGATGGAAATTAGAAGCACAGAATTTTCTACCCTTACCACCTCCAGATTTGCTATTTTTTCCTCCTGTTAATCCAGATCTAAAAAGGTTACATCCAGGTGCTTCCAGGTATCAGAGACTCACAACCAGCCAAGGAAAACTTTTGAAAAGGGCTGCCCAATACTGTGCCACTTCCTCAGCAGGCTCTTATTCCACACAGGAGTTCCTCTCAGAACAGAGCTGAGATACTCCTTGAAGGGATGCAACCCAAAGAGATCCGGGCTCAGAAAAATGCTTTCCACACAGAACAATATATTTGAAGTTTTGTGCAGTTCCGGTGTAAGGGAAAATAAATTTGGAACAGTCATGTCAGAATCCTTTCCCTCATCGAGTACTACACTGCTAAAGCAGGAAAAATTACCACTGATTTCACTTTTCAGAGGTCCCAATCAAACCCCGTATTTATCATCAATCAAGGCAGCTGGCAACTGCTCTGTCTTTTCCTAAATTCCTTCAGATATTCCAAAGTTTCTTTTGCAGTTCATCAGAGCAACACTGCCCCCGTCTGCTGGAACAAGAAATTGTCACTGTTTAAGCCGCTCGATTCACATGCTAACATTTCCTTAGTTAAGAGGCATTTACTACGCTTTTCCCTTTCAAAAATCAAGCAGGATCTGTCCTGAGTGTTCAGAGTGCCTGACTTAATCAAAGACAGGAAATTCAGCTAATTTTGTACACACTTGTTACTGCCCTTTGGGCAGGAGAACTAAACACTAGGCTTAGTTGAAATCTGCCTGCTGCTTAGTTCTATCCTGTAAGTTCAGAGGAAGCAGATGCAGAATTCGTCTCTACAGAGAAGTTTTGTGAAATAACGTGGGCCCTCCTACCTTTCACAGAGACCCAACGGGTGACTTGCTGATGGCCATACAGGAAGCGTGGAAAGGCTGAAAAAGAAGTGCTCCTTTTCCCTTGGTCCCTGGTTTTATCACTGAAGAACTTCTCTTTTCCTTCCAGACAGGGCTCTGTGTAAGCTGAGGAGTGCCAGGAATTTTAAATAATGGACATCCTTCAGGCACCAGTGGGCCCAGCTTCCTCCTCTCCCCAGGAGTCCTGAAGCCATTCACCTAAATCTGCAGTAGGGTGGAACAAACACAAGTGTCAAAAGACACAGGTCTCCTGGATCAGCCCAGGACCCCCTCAGGAATTAATCATTCCCTCTTGGGGTAGCAGTTCCCCTGGAAGTTTATTGAACAATAGGGAACAATATATTGAATAATAGGGAACAAATAAATAAGAAATACGGCTTTCCTATACTTACCTCCAATCTGCTGGGGCTGACTGTAACATATCCATCTCCTTGCTCTGAAAAATGTCAGTCTGGCATCTAAAAGAAGAAATAACAGCAGGGAAGACATGTTGAGGCTCTGCATGGTATCAAAGGGATTGCAATCATCAACTCATGTTCAAAAGGTGCTTCCAGAGAAAAAATCCTAGGGCTACACTGGGAACCTCCACTCAGATTCTCAGTTGGCTTTGAGTTCATCTTCCTTCCACATCACAGAATAAGCTTGTTTGTCTGGATAGGCCTGAGGTAAAAATGTGAAAAATCAGACAGAGAAAGAGGAAAACAGAGATCTGAGAGCGAAAGGAAAGAAAGAACAAAGCTGAGAAACAGAATAACCTGTGAAATCAATGAATCCACATCCTTCTGGTGTTGGAAAAGGCACTTTGAAGTCTGAAAGGAAAGAATTTTCTTTGGAGAATATGAAAGAGATTCTCCATTTAATATTGCCTCTGGCACTATTACTGCTATGGGTTGTTCAGTTCCTCAGAGCAAACCGAAAAGCAAGAAGCCAAGGTGGGGAGTGGATCCATCCCTCTAAGCTGAGCACAAGTGCTGCCACAACTGAAGGATGTGAATTGAGGAACTGCAGGTTTTCCCTCTGCATCTGAATTTTCATCTATCTGATGTCACCACTGAAAACAGGAATCAAAAGTCATCACAGTGCAACACCACAACCGTGCACCATTCCCAACCCAAATAAGATGACGACTAAACAATCCAAGCCACTGTTAGAGCCTTAAACCAGCTCTGAAGTGGCTGGTGGGTATGGCCCAGGTGTTTGAGTAGTCTCTGCTGGCATAAAATCACTCTGATCACTTCCTCTGGAGCTGTGTCCCCTCTGCACAGCTCACTGTCCTCTCCCTGGGAGGAAAATAATCCATTCTTTTTTTACACAAGCAGTTTATGTTTGCCTTTTCAGAAGTATTCCCAAATAGGAGGAAAGTTACACAGGAATTTGATTCTAAGAGAGTTACTCTGTTTCAAGAATGACTGGGGCTGCTGGGTGCTTCAGACCTGGACTCCCAGGAAACAAGGGATAAAAAAGGCAAGACAGGTGATGTTCTAAAAAAAAAAAAAAAAAAAGCACATTACCAGGATCCCGATGGGGAAAAACTATCAAGTTTCCCGCTGAAGGCAGGCTTTGAATGACACTCGGGGGAGAAAGCAAACCCTGGTTACGGCGTTTATTGGCTCTCCCGCATGCACACGATCGACTCCTGAGGGAGGAGCTTGTTCCCAAGGCTACCAAATCAGACGGAGGGGCTGGATTAAGGAGGTGGTGCCTCCCAGCGAGGCTTGGGAAATTGGTTTGCCAGCCCGCAGCATGGAAAAACCAGGAGCGAAGTCGGGGTGATGAGTGCCCCCCTTCTTTCCCAGCCCCACAGTAAGGAGCAAAACCTCAGTGCCCTATCCAGAATCGTGGAAAAATAAAGCCCAGCGCTGCCTGCTAGAGGTAGGTAGGTGCTGGCCCCCTCCTGGGTGAGTTTTCATGCTTTGTTAACACCTGGGACTGTTGGAGGATTAAAATGTTGCTTAAGGATATCGTACACCTTCAGGATATATAGTGAGGTATTTACCTAAACACTCATTTGCCTCTTCTCCCTGTGGATAAGAAAAATATTTTTGCAGCTGCCTCTTCTGGGTGGTGCAATACAAGTCCTTTCCTCAAGCTGTTTTCCACTTGTGATTGCAGTGCAGCAAGAACAGAGACCGCAGGTCTGTTTTCAGTTGGTTATTTTTTACTTTTCTGTAGTAGTCCATGTAAAACCACTTTTCCCCTTTTGTCTGTCTTTCAGCACTTGGTGGATGGTTTTTTCTCTTGTAAATGAAAATTATGGAGTACCCTTGAGGACTGGTTATGTGTTTTAAGTCTTAGTCAAATATTTAAATAAATCAACATAGCTGTCTGTCTCTTTGAGATTTCTCAATCAGGTGTCATATCTCTTTCCAGGTGAGGATTTTGTTTTGGGCCCAGTTCATACAGCTGTTCCTGGAAACTTGTATCAAGCTGGTCTTTTGAAAAACCTGAAATGAGGGACAGCCTACGGACACCTGTGTGTTCATACCTGAAATCGAGATCCAAAATGGCACAGTCAGACATGGAATTTCCTTTGCTGAAGTGGTCGCCTCTTGACTCTGCACCCTCTCCCTTGCCTTGAAAATACCAGTGAACACAGAAACTTGTCCTCTCTGACAAGAGTGGTGTAAAAATAAAAAATATTCCAGTTATTATTACTGAACTGGATTTAGGGCAAGCTGCCTTTGAATCTTTTGCTTTTGACCCTCTGGGCTTTTCCCCGACTTCTGCATTCCGTCAGCTCGTGGCCACCCCTCCAAAATGTGCCACCCGTCCAAAATGTGCCACCTTACAGGCCAAATACAATACGGAAAATGCTCCAGGCCCTTCCCTACCCCCGTGAGAGGATCTTTATCTCCAGCCTCAAGCACCCCATCGCTAAACCGCCTGGGACCCCCGAGCACAAAATGGTGCCCAGGCCGTGAGGGGGCAGCGGCCATCTTGGGGCTGAGGGGCTCGGCGCCGGAATTCCCGGCGGAGCGAGAGGATCTTGCAGGAGCAGCCGGCGGCTCGGGGTGGCTCCTTCCCGCGGGGGAGCAGGCGGGAGGAGCTCGGCGGCTCTCCCCGGGGCGGGATGGGCCGGCAGCAGCACCCTGCGGAGCGGGGAGCGCGGTGTCACGGAGCGCTGAGGGGACGGAGCTGCGGTGCCCGCGGCGGGATGGCGGGAAAGGGACGGGACCCGTCCCGCCTGAGGGGAGGCGGCTCCTGGCGGCGCCTCGGATCTCCAGAGCCTGCCGTGGAAGGGCTGGGGGATTTTTCTTCTCTCGTTTCTGGCCCCTCGCGGTTGGGCTCTGGCAGCAAGGGCTCCGCTTTTCTCCCCTGTGTGCCCACAGGAAGCACCCGCGGGGCGGCTGTGTCAGGCAGAGGGGTTTGCTGAAGGTGTTGGGTTAGCCGGGTATGGCAAGTGCTGCTGGAGCTGCCTCTTGGCCTGCGGCGTGGCCACAAGTGCTCCAGGGGACGAGTCACACAGGAAAATCCAAATAAGCTAAGCAAGAAACGTATCAATACCATCTGATTTAAAACTGCCACTCAGTAGCAGATTTTTGTCTCTTTTCTCCTCGCTTTTGTTTCTTTTCTCCTCTGTCTGCATCTGGGTTTGCCCTGACGAAACAAACCAGAAGAGAGGAGGAAACTCATCACCCCTTAAATATCTTTAAGTCCTCCTGCAGTTTTAAAATTAGATGGGCACAACTAATTTTGTTACATAAAGTTGACTCTTAGTAGATTAAAAAGCAAATGCATATCTTTTTCTTCATGGGTGCTGTCACCCGGAAAAAGAATATCCAGGAATTAAGGTAATTCACAGGATTTGTTTGCTATTAGAAAATTCTTGTCTCTGCTATGTCTCATTATTTTTCCCCCCAGAAGATGGTGCTTGAACTCAGTGATTTTTATATACAGTTGTAGATCTAATATTTGAACGTTTCTCCCGCAGAGGGGTCATAAATGAGTTTGAAAATTGATGGCAAACTGAGATTTGATTTACTGATTCACTCAGACTGATGATTCAAACTGACACCACACCCTCAGGAATGGAACAAATAATCCAATAAAATAAGGCAGTGTGAATTGGCTCACANCTCAGGAATGGAACAAATAATCCATTGTCTGATCAATTCCAATAAAATAAGACAGTGTGAATTGGCTCAAGTTTCCTTCCTTTTGTGCTCAAGGTTTTATATAACCAAACTCTCCTCTTATTCTATAGTTTCTCTCAGAAAGGTGGAGATGTGCAGAAGAGGCTGCATGAAGTGAGTTGAAATTTGGGGCAGCTTCTTAAATTTAGGTGAGTCCTTGTCACTGATGAGTCTTTGGACAATCCCACCAGCACTACTTTGAGCAGCCATTTTTTATTTAGGTCATGTCTTCAATATTTTGGTTGGTTTAGTTTGGTTGTTTGTTTTTTCTCCTTTAGACCACTGAGCTATGTGAGCAACAGGAAATCCATTTAAGTCTGTTTGGCAGAGCAAGCTGCTGGAAATGCAGTTGGAAAGAGATGTGCCTCAGGAGAGCAGGTATGAAGACCAAGACAGATTTATCATAGAGTGTGTTTGTATGAGCTTTGAGAGACACAGCAGGCTTTCTCAGAGAGAAGCTTCCCACCAGGAATAACACTATAGCACTCCTGGGTTAGAAAACAACTCATTATTTAGTTGTAAAAACCAGCAGCTCATCAACTGAAGTATTACACCTGTGAGGCTAAAACTCCAGGTGAATCCTGTTCTCTAAATTCTTTTATTTTTGTTTCCCAATTCAGACAAAAGGAATCGCAGAGCCAAGAGAATCTACAAATACAGTTTAAGAAAATATTACTGGAAAGCTGGAAGCTTCCAGTCAGCAGCAGGATGAGGTGCTGAGGGAGGCTGGCAGCCAAAATGAGTGTCTGACAAAGGTGGTCCACAGCCTCGAGGAATTACGTGGCACCCTAATGGACTGCAAAGAGAGCACGGGCAGGAAGCTTTGTGAGCATGGGGACATTGCCAGCCTGCTCACCCACAGCCTGAGCACAGCGTTTTGTGGTGTCCTGTGGGATTTGAGTGAGCTCACAGGTGTCACGGCTCAAAGGAAAGCTGGTCCTGGTATGTGAACAAAGTCCTCATTTTCCTTCCAATGCTCTGTGTTCTGGCGTTTAGGAAATACATTTGAAAACTCCCTGAGCCCCCTTCTAACCTGGCCTAGGGAAATGGTTATGGCATAAAGAGGTACAAATGCCACTTGGCAGTGAAGGTGGCAGCCTTTTACACTGGTCCCACCTCAGTACTGGGTTTACTGCTGGGGTTTACCACATTTCCACAGCTCGAGGTGGAGCCAAGAGGGAGGGAATCACACTTCAGGATCTGCTGTTCAGACTGCTTTTTCTTCAGGGCTCTGCTGTGCCATCTGCTCACAAAGGTGGAGGAAGAGCTGCAGTCACTGACAAAAGATTCACAGACCCAAAGAGAACAACTGCTCCAGCAGCATCAAATGAGTTACCTGCTCTCTGTGTTTTTATTTGTAAAAATCAGACATTTTTCACGTGTTCCACAGAGAATTCCTTTGTGATGATGATGGTATTTGGGATGGGATGACTAGGGGGTAGGTAGCAAGCAATGATTTTGAGCACTTCAGTAGTTGTTCCATCAAGATGTTTATTTGCTCGTGACTTTCTGCTGCTTTTTCCTTCTATGCTGACAATCTCCTGGTTTAATTACTGCCACAAAAGTCCTGTTTTGGAAGAATCTCTGCAGCTTACTATTTCTAAGTGTCACTTTAGTGGACACGTGGAATTTGTTGCTACACCAGTTCCACCACTAAAATAAAAGACTGAAAGTAATTTTAGTGGTTAAATCAGCTTTTTCTTGCTGGTTTCTCTAGGAGTTTTGTTCTTGTTTGAAGTATCCGAATTTTTACCTGGCGATCCGCATGAGTTATACAGTAACCCCTTCAAAGTAAAACTATCCATAGCTTGATACTTAATAACTGAACATCGAAATTACTATACTTCTGACAACTGAAAGAAGTTACTATTTGCCAAAACGAAATTACAGCCAGTGGTTTTTTGGTGGGTTTTTTTTTTTTTTTTGGGAGGAGGATTGAGCAGCTAAGAAATGAGCACGAGGTGGCAGCACTGCCTCATAAAGCTGACAGTGCCTAACGCTTGCAAGTAGCCTCCGAAGCCTGGTGGGGACAGGTCATTAAGTCTAGGTTTTGATTATAGTGTAGAAAATCTTTGGAGTAATTTTCATCTGGGAGAAAGCTTATGCTGCTCCTACCCTCCACTCTCTGCCCTGTTCTTTTGGTTTCTCAGTGCTTTTGTCCAAGTGAAGCACTGGTTGCACAGACTGAACTGTAAAGGGGGAAAAACCAGAAACCACAAAACCACGCGATACAGAGGAGAGACAAAACATCCGTGTGTTAGGCAGGCTGAGAATGAGGAGGCTGGGGCTGCTTCTCCTTTGATGGTTTTTACAGTTTCTAATGTCTCCACCTCAAACTTCCCATAGAGAACAAGCAAGAACCCCAAATTTGGTGCATCCACATCAAGTCTGTCACCTGGAATCCACAGTTTGTCAGCTCCATTCCCGTTTGGGAGCAGTAAAAAGGATCTATGAAAACAAGGTGTGTATGGATTGCCTGTTAGGGTTGGTGCCAGTGAAAATGAGTGTGTGGAGACCTGAAATGTTCCAGAGACAGGAGGAAAGTCTTTTGATGAGGGATTGCTTCAGAAAAACTGACTAGGGGAATGGGTAATAGGACAAAATACATTATCTTAGGCTTTGCATGTAGGAGTATCTTTATTAAATAGCCTTGTGGACTGGTCTATCATCTCATACCCTGGCAGAACTTGCCTCCTTTCAGAGAAAGTGAATACTTCTTGGTGTAAAATGTGTTTGCCTGGAGATTTCTGAATGTAGCCATGGTGAAGGAATAGTCCTCTGTGAAAAAAAAAAAAAGTTGTGTTTTTTTTTTTTCCAAAGTGTTATTTTAGCATTCCAGTCAGCATTTTTGTTGTAGATAAGGGACTTCTGAAGAGCTCTGGATCTGGGTGGAAGCCAAATGACACTCCAGAACCTGAGTTAAGTCTGAAATGAAACTGAGCTTAATCACTAACAGAAGACAACACAATTATGAGTGCACCCAGGGAATAACTTTGCTTTGCCAAAAGATAACATTTGTACTTCTTTCAAGTAGAACCTAGAAGAAATCCAGGAGAAATCCAATGTACTGTTTAAATAGAACACTGTAAGATAACTCTTCATGAATATTTGCCTTTTTCTAGGTCAAAGATCTTGAGGAGCAGTTGCACCTAGCTCGTTCTGAGACAGCAGGAGCTCAGACAGACCAGGCACAACATGGCCAAGAATCTGGAAATCCAAATGACCAGATTCATCAATTGTTGGTAAAAATAAGTGACTGCATTGAAAAAAACTTGCTTTTTAAAAGCCTCTCCTTACTTCTGTGTAAGATTCTGTTCAGATTTGCACCTTGCTTGTTTCCCCTTTTAATTAACTTTGAGGATTGTTTATAACTCGAAATTTGAATTAGCTGTGAAAGGCCCAAGGGCCTTTGCAAATAGCAATGAGGGACATTCAGAATTAAGACTTAACTTTGTCATAAATTCAAAGCCACAGAAATCTATGCAAATATAAAGATGCTGAGCTACCTCCACCTTAACCTCACAGTTTAGATCCCTCTGTTAAAGAGCCTCCATCCCTTAACATGTATTTTGCAAGACTTATCCAATATTCAAGCAGTAAACAGCAGCAGTAGTTATGATTAGCAGAAATACCCATTGGTAATTCAGTTTGGGCCACACTTTAAATTCACATTGTAGAAATGAGTGGCTCTGAAATGCGTGTGTTAGTGTTTTTAACATTAATTTTAACATGTTTTTAATTATTTGCATTTTTAATTATCATTAAGAGAAAAAATATTCCTCAATTTTTGTAGGTGGGAGATGACTTTAATTCCTCGTAGACTGAACTCCATAAAAAGGAGATGGAACTACGCCTAGGAAAAGAGTGGAACAAGCAACTCTGGGATCAGAGCACAGAAAACAGCATCACCATGCAGCAGCTCAGGGGCAGCTGGACAGCAGCAACATGCAGCTGCAGAGCATGGAAAAGGCACTGCAGGGAATGAGGATGGAGTGTCACAGACAAACGGAGTGCCAGGTTGGTGGGTTTGACTCTAAACCTCCAAAATTACATGTTTATACATTTCCAGACATTTTAATGCTACCAGGTTTACCAAACAAATTGTTGAATGTGATATTTTCAGCAATGAGCATGTCTGTAAGAGTGGTTAGTAAATTAAAGGCTTTCATAATGCTTCACTTAATTCAGTATTTAATGAAAACGTAATGAATTTTATTTATAAACCATGTATAAAACGTAATGAAGTTTATTTATATTAATGAAGTATTTCTAAACTAGTGAGTGCTGTGTCAGAATTCTTTCTGACAAGGTAAACATTGCTCTTACATTCCCCTTTTTTCCAAACTTCAACCCCTCAAAAATGAGCTGTAATTAGATAATCTTCTTTGTTTTATGAATAAAGATCCAGTTGATTCCTTTATTTTCTACCAAACCATAAGCTGGAGCTAACTCACACATCATTCTACATTTTCTCAATCCATTATTTTTTGTTGAAAATCCTCCCAGCAGGGAGTTCACTCTTTCCTTCTGTTTGTACTTTGCACTATTACCAGTTTCTGAATCACAGTGCTTTGTGCTTTCAATGGTGCATATTGCTGCTTGCAGGAATTAAATCAATAATCAATTATTCATGTAATTTTTGTTTTTTTCCCTGACATGACAGAGCAGCCAGTTGACTTTCATCACTGAAGTTCTTTAGCCTTAAGTGCTCTGAATTTTGTATTAACATTGCCAGTTGAATAATTATTTTTCCTCCAGTTTAACATTTTTCATTTCCTGCATTTAAAAAAACAATATTCTGTTCAGTTATTAAAATGGAGCCAGAGCATCCTGACCTAATTCTTCTGTAAAACTCAGGAGCCGAAGGCGTACTACAGGAAACCAGAAATGTGCCAGGGCATTCAAAAGGTAGAAATAAACAAATCTCCTGGTTGATCCTTGTTTTGTTATTCTTCAGGTGGCTGCAATTGAGGGAAAAAGTGAAAGCATTGGAAGAATCTCCTCTTTGGCTGTGCAGCTGGAGATGACCAAGGAAGCACTGTGTAAAGTCACGGAGGATCTGGCAGCCAAGCAGTGGGATTTGGAGGCTGCTGAGCAGACAGGCCCAGATCTGGTGGCCTCTCTGCAGGAGAAGGAGAGGGCCCTTGGAGCTACCAGCCAGGGGATCAGGGAGCTCCATTCCCAGCCTGGCAGCAGGGTGCAGGAGCCCCAGCAGGTGAGGAGTGAAGAGGGCTGCTTACACCAGGTGCAGTCGGAGTGTGAGGGGCTGAAACCGCGCGTCTTGGAGAAGGGAAGGATGGTTGAGATCTTCCAGAAGCAGATTGATAACGTGACCCAGGTCATGGGCCAGCGTGGCCAAACTGCTGGAGAAATCCCAGCTGGAAGAAGAAGTGACTGGAAACTCAAAGCAGAAGAGCTTAAGGTGCACAAACAGTGCTGTATTTACATCTCTTTAATGTTTTATGGCTTGAAATCTCTGCTTTAATGTGCTGATAGTGTGGGTTTGAAGATGGTCGGGCAATACCCCTGGCATTCAGCACTCAGTCAGTGGGAAGTGGAGGATAATATTATAAAACTACCACTGACAATGAATAATTCTCAGGCGAAAAGCAGCTGCCAAAAGGCTGCTGCAAGCTGGAATGACCTCAGTGAGATGGGTGTCCACACCAGAACAGAACCAGAAATACAAAGTGTTACTGAGAAGCAGCAGACAGGCAGCACTCAGAATTCCAAACTGAGGGCACTGGTTATTGCTCAGACAAGAAATACAGGATGTGGTACTCCCATGCAGGTCAGCATCTTCAGAAGAAAAAAATCACTTCAGACAGGGAATTTCACCCTCTTTTGTGAGAAGGCATTTGAGTGCTAATGGGGGGGCTGCTACAAGGGAATGGAAATCATGTTCATATGCTACACCTGGTAAGGTTAATTGTTCTTTGAAGCCATCCGATCCAATTCTGCTGCACCCTCTTTGCCTGGATTAGCAATTTTCACACAAGTAATTGGTCTGTTTCACTCTAATTTTCTTTCTTGCCCCAAACTGGGATTTTAAGTAGTGGTGTCCACACATCTTTGTGGTTATTTTATATAATTATGTCTATCACACATAATTGTTTTTCATGTAAGCAGAGT
Organism: Rhadina sibilatrix; assembly: GCA_013400275.1. Lineage (NCBI taxonomy): Eukaryota > Metazoa > Chordata > Aves > Passeriformes > Phylloscopidae > Rhadina > Rhadina sibilatrix. The sequence continues at coordinate 182,810 of VWYO01022390.1, read as the reverse complement.
GCCAAGGATGAGAAAGAAGCCAGAGTACATGAAATGGAGGCCAGGTGAGCAAGCTGGAGCTGGAAAAGGTTCAGGTGGTTAGTTAGCACATGCACTGAGAGGCTCCAGGCATTGAATGGTGCAAAACTGGAAAAAGAGGAGCGCCTGCAGGAACTCCAGGCTGGCCAGAGGGAGCTAGATGGCCTTGCAGGTAGAGAGCCTCAGCTCAGCTCCCACAGCTGCTAATTTGGGCTCATGTTAAAAATAAAAGAGCAGCCTGCTGGCTGAATCCAAATATGGCTGCTGGTACAGCACGAGATTGCTGCCAGCACAGGATGGTCAGATGGTTCCAGGGAGTTCTGTCATGGCGTGGGATTCTGGCACTGAAGAGGGGGAACACAATCTTTATGGCCCATCTCACTAGGAGCAAAAATATTTAAAACTGTCTTCTGAGTCAGGAGATGAAAAAAGCAGATCTAGTAAATCACAGAATAGCAACCTGACCCTTTTTTTTCAAGAGTGGTGTCTAGAGCGCACTACTGGAGCCCCTTAACCATCTCTGGTCAAATTGCAGTGAAACTTTATTTTGTTGCAAATTTGCTACAATGTTATTAAAAGCTGATGCTTTAACTTCCATGTTTTCACAACTAATGTGTGGGAAACCCCATCAAGATGTATTACTAAAATATATACAGATGTATAAAATTATAAAAATGCTTTTGAAATATATAAATACGAATATATTATGTAAAACTTATAAAAAGCAGGATCTAGACCCAAAGCAACCACCAGAATCTAAGGTTATTCTCAGTTAAATCTGCATGGCAGCTGGCTGGATGCTGCTGGTGGCATCTGCATACCCCTGTACCCTCAGGAAGTGCCCCTTGGCAGCATTGCCCTTATCACAAGTTGGCAGCAGATCAGTAATCTTAGTCTAGAAAAATGAAGATTTTTTTTGTCACTCTAATTTCAATCTTTACTTTCTCTCACCAGAGGCATTTGAAGATTTGAAGAGGAATCTTCTGGGTGAAATCAAGGAAGTGGAAAATACTGCAAGCAGAAAATGCAGTTGAAGTCAGCCCAAGCTGAACTGAAACAGGCCAGGACTGCTCTAAAGACTATGAAGGGATTTGTTGGCAATGGTAACTATGGATTGAACTTCCCAAAAATCACACACATTTTGTCTTTATCAACCAGAGAATATTTGTAAGTACTGTAATAATAATCCTTGTTTTTCACTGAGAATTAATCTTGTGTTTTCCAGCTCTGGAAGCTGCAGCAAGGATGCAGAAGCAGATTACAGTCAAGACAGGACAGATAGATGCACTGTGGAGCAAGATTCAGTTCTTGAAAGAGGCAATGGCAAATGCAGCTAAGGTCACAAGAGCTCCTTTTAGAAGTATTTCACTGCATTTAGAGAGGTTTGTCTTGGGAGAAATGCATGGGCAAAAGCACAGTCAGCCCATGAAGGACCAAAACCAGTTTTACCTTTAGATTTAGGTGAAGTTCTAGTGTTGTTCTGATTTTTCATTACAGAAAACATCAACGCTAATCTCTCATTAAAAAAAAAAAAAAATTCTTTAGCTATTTTCTTCATAGATTTTGTATAAATCTCCAGAAGTGACCTGATGTATCTCCCAGGTATTTTCATTAATTTCAGCCTCAAAATCTGTTGGAGGCCACAAGTTAGTGCAGGCATTTTTCAGGAATATTTTCTGGTTTACTTCTTGATGTGATGGCAAACATTTACATCAAGAAACAAAGGACAGTTCCTTCTGTGAAATCCCTGCAGCATCAGGCACTCCCATTCTCTTTCCTCTGAGTTCATCAAGTTATACTTCTGAAGATAAAGAAGGAGAAAGGACTGATTTTAATTTAGTGCTACAGTGAGGACTCAGCAGGTTGCAGAAGCACTTGAATCAAAGTCTGCTTTAATCTTCTTGGTTCCTGCATCATTAGTTATTGTATAAAATGAGGCAGCTCCAACACTTGAGACAGAATCTGCCTGGGTGATAGTCTGGTTTGCTAGCTGGAATGTGGAAAGGGAGGATTTGATCTGACTCAGTCACTTTGACCCATTATGAAGCTGAGGATTTGTTCCCCATATTTGTTCCCTGCTGAAACCAGTGTGTTCATGTTAAAAATTACCTTTTTTTTTAAAATGAAAATGGGGTAGCAAAGTGTTTCCAACCAGTTCTACCCCAAGATGTAGCAAAGGTCAGTGGGAGCAGTGCTTTGAATGTGTGAAATGCTGAAAAATCCAGTTCTCAGCAGTGAAAAATCCAGTTTTCACTGAAAGAAAGAGTTCTTTGAACCAGGCCTTTGCCTGAAGTCCAGAGCAGTAAAATGAGAATAATACTGCACTTCATGTCTGAGATGGCTGTGGCAATAAAGGCGTTTGTACCTGCAGACAGCTCAGCTGCTGCTGGAATGAGTGTCTGGAAAACACCCACCCCCAGGTGCATCTCCCTTCAGCTCTGTGCCTGTACAGCCTCAGTCTGTGCCCTGTATAGCAACCCCCGAGGTCACGGGTTAAAAAGGACAAAACAAGAGGCAAGAGGGGGAAAATATGTCTATTTGGATGAGTTGAGGTAAGAATTGACAACAGGGTGCCTCTGTAAATACTTTTTAACTGAATTATTTTGTTTCAGAAGCCTTCCAGGCTGGACATTTTGAGGGAAGAACCATTGCAGGATCCAAAGAGGATTCTTCAAGAATTAACAAGCTCAGGCAGTGACATTCCCTCCATGGATCTCAGCAGCCATAGCAGGGGAAAATCCCCTTTAACAACCACAAGGAATGCAGTGTAAGAATAATAGATTTATTTTTGTTGTGTGCTGTGTACTTACAGTGCCCTCTGAAACTGGGATCTGGCTCTTGATGTGCTTCAGGAGCAGCGTGGGATGTGTTTTTGCAAGAAGGTCAGGTTTACACATAAGCTTGAGATAATCTGCAAGCTTCCAAAGCTTCTGTTGTTTGCCAGGCTACTCAGATGCTTTAGGTGGTAGGGAAATAGAAGGTGACCACACCACTTGCCTTTAATGCTTGCTATACTTTTTTTTGTTCAGAACTCCTTTCCTTCTTTCTTCTTTTCCTGCCCTATGTAAATATCCAAATGCAGGAAATTTTTTTTTTTTTTTTTTTTTTTTTTTACCAAACACATGATAATGACAGCAATATGTGGAGTTGAAAAATTGATACAGCACAAATTTTGGTGTTTCTAATCCAGATCATAAAGGTACTTCATAAAAGAAAATGTTATTCCTGAATTTTGATTAGGATTAAATCAAAACTGCAGCTGGAGAGGCTGCTACTGCAAGCAAAGTGGAAAAGCACAGTGAGAACTTTAGGGCTTCTCACTTTAGGACTTCTCAGTTTAGGACAGTGAGAAGTGCTTTCACTTAGCTGAGTAGCCTGCTTCTTACAGTAGTAATCTGAGGTTCAGCTTCTAAGTCTTTTTTAATACAGCCCCAATCCTGAGCCTGTTTGTATTGGTTTATTCATAATGCTGAGAGCTTCCTGGGAATTATAAAACAAAGCTTTTATGTCACTTTCATCCCTCCAAGCAAGAGCTCTGAAACTTTTATGTTGTTGGCTTTTAATTTCCACAGATGAGACCTGGAGACTCCATATGAGAGCTTCACATTCTAGTCACTGTGGGTGCTGGCTAGCATGACCAAACTTTAGCATAATCCTTCCAGAATGCAGGTTTTGCCCTCATTTTGCTTTCAGGGGTCCTTCCCACTCCATCCCACTGATCTTCGGTCCCAGGATGTTTCCCTGCTCCTTACATCCCTTGGTAAGTTTTCACTGGCAGCATTGATGTCAAACTGGAATATTACAGAATATTATAAAGAATACATTCCCAATACAGTATCTTTTCCTAGGAATTTACTCAAATGCCTCTTAGCAGGTGCTATTAGAAAGTCTTCATTGCACTTGCTACAAAATCCAAAATCTTGTTGGAAAACAGCTCCTCAGAGGCTGACAGGGGCACACCCCAAATTGGTAACTTTCATGTTACTTGTGTGATTGCCATCAACAGCATTGTCACATTCTTGGAGCCTAAATTTAGGCTCCTGAGTTCTTTATTTGGATATTTAGATATGGATGGGCTTTTTAGAGGAATAAAAAAATGCTGTTGGTTTCCTTCTGAGTACTGGATGGTCAGTACCTTTTAAACTGCAATGACATGAATTTTGTCACCTAAAAGAAACATGAGGATGTGGCTTTGAGCAGCAGGGTTTGAAGATATTAATCCTAACTACCTTGTCTTTTCCTGCCCATAGATTATCCATTCTGTGAAAATTGCCTGCAGACACTTGATAGTGTTCTCTATTTAGAATTTAAGCCACTGTGCTTCAGAGATAGGCTCTGTTCATTGTGAGGAGTTAACTGCTCTGGGTATTCTTTTTGTACTTCTTAGGATTAAGGAAAATCTCCTGGTTAGTTGCTGTCTGCCTTCTAGCAAACCAACTGCAGCATCCAGGGATTTTCCTGGTATCCAAAGCAACTGCAAGTAGGGGTTTTTTTATGTAGAAAACTTGAGAGGTAGTTGAGCAAGGCGAGTCTGTAATGGACAGGGAGCCTTGGGTTGTGAGCAGCCATGATATTCCTTGTTTGGGAATATTCACCCTCTCCCAGTTCTGTTCAAGCAGAAGTGGTTTATTCTGTGATAAATGAACAGTGAGTAAAGTGTAGCAGCTAGTTAATGTATTAGGCAGTGAGAAGATAAATTCTACACACCACTCATTTTAAGCCCTGGTCAGTTGTCGCACTCAAATTAAAAGGCTGTAAGGATGCTTGACATCAATATTTGCAGTAAAAAATACTTGTAATAGTTGTTGTGGTTCCTGTAACACATTTTGTAAAGTTCTGGGGTTTACTGAAAATGTTGGTGTAGATTTTGTTTTGTAAGAACTTCAATTTAAAGGGAACATTTAGATATTTTTTAATGGCCTTTTTGTTATTATTGGTGATAATATTATTACTATTTTCCCTAGCTTCTCAGCCCATGGAAACTAGTGAGCCCCACACCAAAGAGGCTACAGAACAAGATGCCTGCAAAACCTGGTGGAATCATTACAGATAAAAAAAACAAGGTGCTAGTATTTACCAAAAATATTCCTGTTTTCCTGAAATAAACACACACGCTCCAGAAACTGTTCTTGGTACCTGCCAAAGCACTACCTGTGCTTTTACAAGCACACGCCAGTTTTACTAGCAGTACCCACTTCTGCATTATCCTGCTCCTGGGAGAGTAATTAGATTAACTCCACAATGCCCCTTAACTCTAATAAGCTTCTGGATCCTTAACATGTCAAACATGGCAGCTGTTCAGGGCTGTCCTCGTGTGCTGTCACAGCCAATTACTGGGAATTTTTCACAAGCTGATGGTGCTTTCATGGAAACTGCAAGACTTCCAAAACTTAGTTGCATGAGCTCCTGGGGTGGCAGGATGCCAAATGAAATGGGGTTTATTTTCTCTGCCCTTTTTCTTATTGCATATTCCAGTCTCTGCCCCCTTTTCTCCTTTAAGTCTCACTGCAGAGGTTTGGGAAATTATTATTTCCCCTCATCACACAGTGTGTTTGTGTCAGGGACATACAAGTGACCTGATGTAGGTAAAACTAGTGAAGTTACTTATATAAATAAGTCAAAGGTAAGTGTTCTCATTTCTGTTTTTTGCCCGCCATTAATATCCTCAGAGGGTTTTCTATATTCACATGAAGAATTGCAAACTGAAGCTGCATTTCTAAGGGCTTGGTAGGTACAGCATAACTTGTTATGGTAGGATTTTATGAAGCTTCAGGTGGCTGCACCTGAGACCTCAGTCTCTGGAATATAAGGTGATGTTCAGCTAATCTGTTCTGCTCTTTTCAGCCACATCTCCAATGATCAGAACCCGGGAGGTGAAGACAAAGAAATCCAAGGAAAAGGAGAGACAGCTGTCCAAGTGAAGGCACTGTATGCATTAGTGATCGCTTTCATGTAGGTACGTTGTGTTTAAAATAAGTTATGTTTTTAAAGATTAATAATAAAAGCCCTTACTTTTTAACTTATTTTTTAACTCTTGTTTATAGCTCTTATTTTAAATGAGCAGGAAGTAGAGTAGAAAGGGACCTTAAGGATAATCTCATTCCAACCCCTTGCCACAGGCGCGGACACCTTACAAGAGCCCAGGTTGCTCCAAGCCCTGTCCAACCTGGCCTTGGACACTTCCAGGGATAGGGCAGCCACAGCTTCTCTGGGCAACCTGTGCCAAGCCCTCCCCACCCTCACAGGGAAGAATTTCTCCTTATGTCTGAACTAAATTCTTCCTCTTGAGGTTTGGATTCCATACTGTACTGTGATTCATTTAAGCAGAATGGACTCATCAAACTTCAGTTCAAGTCTTGAATGGGGAGAAGAAATTACTGAGTTGCTCTGAAAATGTCCTCAGTTATTGCCAACAGTATTTTAATCTGAGGAACTTTTTTAGCTTTCCTTATAATTCTTTACACTGTTTCTGACTTGACTGTGTTGCAAGCTCAGTCAAAATATTAGCAGAAGCATCTCCCCTTTCCTGGGAATGGGTTGCATTGCAAATGAAAGGATTGGTTTAGATGGTGCATGTCTCACAGTTCAGACTTGGCACACATATTGGACAAATCTACCAAAATTTTCTTAAGAGGAGAGTCAGGTGTAGAGAATAAGAACCCCTGGGAAAGATCACTGGTCAGTGCACTCCCAGTTGTGTTCAACAATCCAAGCTAGGAAGAGTTTCAGAAGCTACAGCTGTGTGCCAAGGGCAGGGAGCAGTTGGAGGGGCCAGAGAGAAGAGAGGGACACGTGCCAGTCCAAAACAGCAGCTTAACATCCTTTTGCTGGAATCCAGCAGAGCTGGGGACAGGTCTGGGCTTCCCCCCTGCCACCAGCAGGAGGCAAGGAACAGAGCCTTAGGGCAGCTGAATAGATGCTGGCCTCTGCAGCCCCAGCAGCACTTGTTATTCCATGACATGCAGGTGGATGGCACAGGAGGACTGTCAGGCCAAGCTTGCCCACAGCAAGGACACCACAGATGGCAACCAACCCCCAGGAGAGAAAACCCAACACCAGGCTAATATGTGGAGAGACTCCAACGGGTAAGCTCAGCTCCCAGAGAGAATGTGGGATGGGCATGGGTTTTGCAAAGCAAACTAGCTGCAGTGAAGGTTTTTGTAGGAGATTTTAAAATGGTCTGTGCCCAGTCCCCTCAGGCTGCTTGCACGGATCACCATCCAGCCGCAGCATTCAGCATTTGTGCACCATACTACTTCACAAGAAGGAATAGCTTGTGTTTCACATAAAAATAATCAAATTATCCAATTTGTCAGAAGTTTGTTGTCAGGGGTACGAGCAGGTGACCTTTAAAGGTAGCTCTGTTGTTGCAGGCTTTGCCAAGCTGTGAATGAGACAGTTTATTGTTTGCTTGGAGATCTCCTGAGCCACTGGCTGTTAGATCCCCACAGGAATGTCAACAGTAAGTTGTTTCTCACATGTAGCTTCACTGGACTCACAGCCAGGACATTGACATCTATCAGCCCTTCCAGCAGCATCTTTTTTATGCAGCAGGGCAACTTTGTTTAAATCTACTTTCACCTTTGAACAAATAGATTGTTCAGTAATGAGAAAACACCCCTGGGAACTTGGAGAAAATACTACCAAGTTCTTCCAGAAAACCTGAAATCCAGATTACTTCTTTTCACCATACCCAAATCATTTAATTTACACAGCATAGTTCTTGCTGGGGAAGCAGTGATGGGAATGGCATAATAATTTAGAGGCTGTAGCAAAAGCTCATTGCAGGCCTTTGTAGAAACCACAGATGATCATTCAGCAAGATGATACAACCACGGGGCCTGTGAGTTGTCTGTGGGAGCAAAGCACAGGGCGTTTAATTAAAAAAAAATAATTTGTTCTCAGTTTGGAAGGCTTCTCAGGGTTGGTCTGTTTGACATGTTCACCACTGCATTAGAGAATCTATTCTAGCATAGGTTAAGTAGCTTTCTAGTGAATAAGTTAATCTAATAGCAGAGTTAATCTCCTCAGACAAGCCTCAGGCGTGTGTATAAATACGCTCAGGCAGCAGCGCTTCTTACGTTGATGGTCTCCCACTGCTTGCAGAGCTTGCTCTAGAGAAAAGAGGTTTGTAATCACCTTGAAATGAAATGTTTTGCTTTGACTTCAGGGATTTCTGAAGATAACCTTCTATTGCCGCTGTGTATTAGGTGTAGTGTCCACTTCAGTTTCTTGTTGGAAAAGCCAAGTGCAAAGAGTGTGGCTGAGGTTGTTTGACTGAATAAAGACCAGAATTCCAACCTGCCAGTGCACTTGTTCCTTGGCCTTAGTCTCCCTCCTCACTCTCCCCTCAAATATTCTCCCAGGAGTTCCTTGAGCTAGTTTGTGGCCAGGGCTGCAGAAGCAGGCAGCCCAACCCACTGTCACTAAAAAGCTGGTATCCAAGTCCCAGTAAAAACATTTCCTACACTTGTTCTTCCCCACAGCTCTAGCATTGTCCAACCAACTGGATGCCAATTAACCCACCAGATCAGCCTCTGAAATTCATGTTCTAGTCTTTCACCAAAGCCATTCTATTTTGCACATCCAGACTGCTCCAGCATACAGAACAGGAAGCAATTAGCAGAGACATTTAGATCAGTTATGTGCTTTTTGAAGTACGTCTTCCAAACCAAAGTGTTAATTTGTATACTTGCAGATCTCCTACAAAACTCTGCTCTCCCAGACCAAGTTCACTCAAGGGAAGGGGGCTCTTTGCAGGCCAGAGCTTGGTTCAGTATTGTGGAAAGAGGAGCTTGCTCAAGTGGCAGCACGTGTTTGTACCCCAAAATACAAAAGGCAGGGAGGCAGAGCAGCTTTCTGCTTCTATCATCTAAAGATACCAACTAGCTGAAGCTGGAAGTGTTCTACTTCACCTGGCTTACTAGAAGGCCACAACTTAAAATAAATTCAAGCTGAAAAGCTTAGTCTTTAAAAATATTGACAAGGTTAAGCCAAGTATTTTCTTATTATCTGCTGTGCTATTGTTCCTCAGTATGCCACCTGCCTCTGTTCCAGCCAGAACCCTCTTCCCTAGCCATCGCAGCATTCCAGGTTTTTTTTAAAGCCTGCTCCCACCCTGTAGTGAATTACAAAGTAATTCATTAAGCCGAGACAGTCCTTTCTGACCTTTGCTCTCCCCTCAGCAGGAGGGGAGCTGCCTGCCAAGCCTTTCATTTGAGCCGCGGTGATTGCTGGACAGTAGGGGGTAGAGAATGAACTATTTTGGGGTTCAACCTTTTGTTACTCGAAAGAGGGAAGGCCACTTCTCAGCAACTCCTTAGCACTTAGATTTCAGGTTCAAGTGGCTCACTTGGATCAAAGTTACCAAAATGAGTGAGGTCACTGGTCAACTGGTAATGAACTGTCAATCTGAAAATGTTTATTGTTTCCTTAACACATTACATAAATTAAAACATTTAAGTCCCTGTTACAGTGCAGGTAACCACACCTCCCAGTTCGCTTCCCAAGCCCAAGCAGTGGCTACCAAGGTGCTTCCCATAGCCCCACTCAAAGCAACGCTAACTCAAGTCCAGGGTCCAGATCCACCTGGACAGGCAGGTGCTTGGAATGCTGCTCATGCCTTCTTGGCCTACTCGTGTCTCTTCAGCGTGCACTCAAAGTTGGTTTTTCCAAGTCGGTTGCCAAAAGATTTCCTAAAGAGATCTGCTGCTTACATGGTTCGAGACGGGATTTCCACAGCTCTGCACTTGAGAGGGTCTCCTAGAGAAGAAGGGGAGCCCCCCTAAGGTTTAGGGGCTCGGTGATTGACCTAGGCAGGTCTGCCCTTAGATCAGCAGCTTCCACCTTTCCATTAATGGTATCCCCACCACTGATGAACAATTTGATCTTCGTGTTCAGTCACTAGGGTCCTGTTACTGCATTCTTCCCAGCGCCTGACCTTCCCGTTCTCCACCAAGATAAATTTCCACTCTACTCTGGTGTCTGCGGGCAGGCTGATGGATTGGGACCAGAAGCCATCCTTGTCACACTTGAGGGGGACGTAGCTGTGCCACTGGCCCAGACACTCGTGGTCCCCTGTGACACCGATGAGCTGCGTATCAGAGTGGGTGATGTAGTGCACACGGAAAGCCACGTGGATGTTCTGGAACATGGGGGGCACGGCCGCAACTCGCTTTGCCTTCGAGTCCCCATCGCAGCAGTCTCCTTGTTCCCATTCCTTGCTGTCTGAGTCTTCCATGCTGCCATCCTTGCCATCCTCCCCTTCGACCAGGTGCTCGGAAACAACCTCCCACTCTTCATGGTCCAAGTCCCTCCTCTCAGCTGGCCGACACGGCTGCTCCTCACTTCTGTCCTTACAGTCATCCTCAGAGGCTCCTGCCAAGTTCATCACGCACCATCCGTCACTTGCCTGTCCCACCTGGGCTCCCAGTTCGCCTGCCTGGCTGCCGGCCATATCAGCTGGATGCTCCCCCGAGCCCGTGACAGCGTGCTTCGGGATCAGCTGCTCCAGCTCCACAGCTTCGCCCGAAACTGCACCGCCCGCGACGTGGTTAAGCTCTTCCCTGGAAGCAGCCGCCAGATCCCCTCCGGGCTTCGAAGGGCCGGACGGGGC
>VWYO01022390.1:143774-172068 GCA_013400275.1 Rhadina sibilatrix | reverse complement strand
ATCGCGGGCCATGGCCGGGCGCTGCAGCTGCGGGACCCCGCCGCGGCCGCGCCCCCGGCGCCGCTTTAAGCCGGGCTCCGGATCCGGGGAGGAGCCGGCCCGGGCCGGGCGGGGCCGGGCTGAGCCGCGCCGCGGAGGGGTGGAAAGGCATAGACTCCCAAAGTCGGGGCAGAGAAAGTTTCCGCTCGTTACGCACCCGCACCCCTGTTTTGCCTTCTCTCAGACTTGATACGGTTGCAAGGGACCTCTGGGGATCGTCTAAGCCCAAGCCCCCTGCCAAGGCTGGGTCACGCAGGGCGGGCTTAATTCTAGCAGTGCTGGTGGGCTTAGATGCTCCAACAGGGATGTGCTGAGGGGGGCTGATTTGCTGGTTATTTTACGCTTGTGCTGGTGAAAATCCCGTCCTGCTGTGGTTGTGAAGTGAGATGAATTCACTACTGATTTTATAACCTCTTCATCGTACTCTAATGACTACAACTGGATTCCTTAACGTTGTCCTGATCTCCTGGCTTCTCTATTATGCTCAGGAAGCTTTTTGGACTACCAGGATTTCAGAGGCCATTAATGCAGAGGATATTTGACATTTAAGTAAATTTACCTTCATTTCACTACTCTTGAGGTGATGGTGTCAAACCTCATTTCAAAATTAAGAGATTATACAGGTAAACCTTACTAGAAACCCAAGAAATTTAGTAAATGCACTGTGGGACTCTGTATTTTGAATTGGCAGTTCTGGAGTGACAAACTGTGAAAATGTTTATAACACTGAAGATTAACACCAGGGAGGGAAGGGAGTGAGGGGAGGCAGTTCCACTCAGTTCTGATTGCTGCCTTTTTTTAATCCATTCTCTTTATCTGACCAAAAGTGTGGTCATGACTGGGTCTCTAAAGCCCACTGATGAGATTTTGCCCACTATCTCATTAGACAAGAGAATGGCTAAGTGGATGTCCCAGTAAGTCTATTTCCAGTGTGTGAACTTCTTAATCTTTCAGTGTCAGTTCGAGCAGCGCCCCCTCAGCTTAACGGGAACAGTAAATGTCAATCGAATTTATAGAAGCACAAGTGTGCAGCCTCCGTGGGGCAGCTCCCTGGCTGACATGGAGGAGGGTGGCTGTGCAGGGACACAGAATTCATGATCTAAATATCTTCCCTTTCTTTGCCTACCACAGTAGCGGAGGAACTGTCTCCTCCAGCTAAGTGCTGAGCTGGTGCTTAAGTCAAAATGTCTATTTTGGTACTTGGCTGTCTGGGCTGTGTCCTGGCATGGGCTGAAAGTGCACTGCTCACATCTCCTGCTGGGTGACACAGGGGGAGGAAAGAGCTGTGGAGCCAGGACATGCCTGGGCACTTTCTCAGTGACTGAGGGCTTGGGTGCTCTCTCTTTTACCACTGTCGGTGCTTCAAGGTGCAGTCCAGGCTTGCTGCTTAAAACAGACCCTTGGCTGTAGTGAGCTGTGCTAACTACTGATACTTTGCAGAGTAGGTGATGTTTTTGCAGTTTGCTTACGTTCCTTTTTTCCTAGCCTTCAAAAAGTTCCCTGCTCTGTGTCTGTGCACCACCTTGCTGAGCTGGGATTGCCAGTTGGGGCACCTACGCACTGCTGTTCTGTAAGTACTACGTGTGCACTGCAATTTAGGCTTCCCAGCCACCTCTGCAGCACAGCAGACACAGCCCATTAATTATTGTAGCATTACACTGAAAGGGCATCCTCCTGCCAGCCCTCAGCACGGATGAGGAGGTGGTGTTTGGAGCTCCTAGCCCCACAATTCTTTCCTTAAGCACATTTGATAAAACAACTTAGGAAGGGACATCAAGCAAACACAGCCTAGAAGAGGCTACTGCAGGAATGCTTAAGGAAGGGTTTATTTTGAAGATACAGAAATGCACAGGATGAAAGGCAGGGTGCTGCTTTAATGAGTAGAGCAAAGGTCTCCTCTGCTATTCATCTCCATGCTCATTCAGGCCTCTGCCAGTGCCAGACTTTTTCACCCAGCACCTGCAGAAGAAACTAAAGCAAAGCACCCTGATTGCTTTGAATACTCAGGGTAATTGTTGATACCACAAATGCATTTGTATCATTACAAAAAAGAGGGAGTCACCAAGCTTGTGGCAAAGAGACGAGCTTGCTGCACAGCCAGGCAGGGAAGGACAGTTCAGTAATTCACATTCCCAGCCCAGTCCTGCATAGTCCCCAGAGGACCTTTCCCTTTGGGAGGCAGCATGGATTTCTGTGGATGCCCCTTGGCTGTAGTGTGCCTGTGGCTGTGAGTGCCTGTGCAGGCAGCAGCCGAGTTGTTTGTTTAGCAACTCCTCATAGGGTGCCTGGAATTCATTTTTTATGTTTTTTTTTTTAAACAAGGGTCTCAGTGAATACTAAGGGTGAAACTGCTGAGCTGCTGATCAGTTATGGAGTGTTAGAAGTACAGATGCTGGACAGGGGAGAACTGAGAAGAGTCACTGAGGGCTAAGGTTCCTCTTCTGAAGCAAATGCATGGACCCTTGCAGACAGTAGCTCACCCCTTTTGAAGGCTTTGCTCTCTTCCCCTCTAGGAATTCTTGAAGTGCTCATATCCTGTGGAACTTGGAGACTTCTGTCTCCTTAGAGGATTTCCAAAGCAGATAAACAGAAATGCTCCAAAATGCAACTGAGATTTTTTTTTAAGCTTTCATCAGAACCAGACATGGTGTCTGTACAACAGAGGGACGAGGAAACAAATTCTTCAAGTCTCAGGGACACAATTCTGTTTCTAATTAATTCAAGACTTCAGTTTGTTCTCACAATCATTCCTGACGTAGCATTATTTTGAGAGGAGTGTTCTGTGAGTGAGGCTCTGTTGCAGCATTGTTTGCTTGGCAAGTGGGAGAGCACTGGAAAAGCAGGAGAGTATTTGGAAAAACCACACGTGACTTTGCGGAATTCCCGGCTGGCTGGCCCGAGGTCCTTTCCACGTTTCAGACCCAAAACCAAAACAGGAGGGCAGATATTCACTCCCCCAGCTCTGTGACCAAGGCAGCAGCCAGAGGTGTTGTTAGGAAGGGCTGGCCCACGGGCAGGGTCTCACAGGAACTCTGTTCCTCTGTCAGCTCTGCCATCTGCTGTGGTGACAGGGAATCTCCAGTGAGACGTGGAGCGCCGGCTGAGCCAGACCTGTGTGCTGCTGTCCCGCTATCCTGGCTCTGACAGAGGCACTTGGGGGTGTATTTGGGGAGCTCCTGTGAGGCTGGCCACCGTCTGATCCCGGGGAGAGAATGCTCTTAAAGCTTTGTGTGTGTACGGTGCTTCGTCCAGTCCTGCAACGGAGCAGAATGGAAACGTGAGTAAGCAAGAGAGAAGTACAAATCCGGGAGCCCTGTTACTCCACGTGGAGGGGCTGTCGGGTCACCTGGAAGTGCCACAGGCAGCTCTGTTGGTGGAGCAGATGCCAAGTGCTGGTGCCACAGCCGTGTGCTTTGGGAGTTACCCCTTGCAGTAGCTGCAGGGTATAGCCGTGTTGAGCACCACTGATTCTTTCATGTGAAGAACTCCTCTTCTAGTTTAACTGGAAACAGTCAAGTGTTTAAAGGAGGTCGGGAAAGGAGCAATGTCACATCTCCTTTTCCCATCTTAACCATAACTCCCAGAGCTTAGGCTAAAGTAGCCTCCCTGGGAGCCAGGTTGAAATCTAAAATTCAAGACTGATGCCTTGGAGGTTTTCCAGGCATTTGTTTGACACTTTCTGTGTTGGATCTCCACCCAAGCAGATAGAAAAATGGGAAGGGTAAAGTATTCATGTACTTTGGAGGAAACCATGAGCCTGACTGGCATCCTGCCCCATCCATCTCCCATATTATTTGGAGTTCTCAGCTGTGAACACTGGACACTCTTGTGCAGCATTGCACAGCAGTCAGCAGGTGGCACAGGAGGAGTATGGCTGGCAGGAACAGCTCTTCCAAACAGACAGGAGATGCTTCCTCTCAGTTGCTGTTAACTTCCTGAAGAGTGGTTGGTTAGTAATGAGGGCACCCCAGAACCAGATCTCCTTTCCATTATGAGCCATGAAAATCTGGAAGGCAGCTAAAAGGGACCGCAGAAGTCTTCTTCAGGCCTGGTGTCATTCTTCTGTAAGAACAGTGACCCAACCTGGACACAGATGTCACCCCCTAAAGGTCTTACCCAGGCTGAGAAGCACAGAGCACACAGGTTTTCCATCCATTTTTATGCACACAGGTTGCGATTCTGAGTTTGCTCTGCTGTTTTTCCGTGTTGGAATGCATTTCATGCTTGCTTAGCTAACTCAGAACATCTAAGAGGTCTAATGCCATTCTTTCTTACTCTAGCTATAGTAATCGGACTTGGAATTCCTTCTTGGGTTTGAGGTAGAGCTTCTTGTTTGTCCTGCCATTCCCTTACTGCATTTCCTGTGTTTTCTGTGGTAGTGTCAATAACAGCTTTCCCTACATCCCTGTTCCTCCTAGATTTGTTTCCCATGAGCCGTTATTTGCCAGTTTTTTCAGTTTATTACTCACTCTGTGCAAGTCACACTTTCTGTTTTGTTGTTCTTCATTCCCCAGCTGATGCCCCCATATTTTAGATGCTACTTTCCTGAAAGCTGCAAGAAAGTTACATTGTTTTATAAATCACATGATTTAATTCAAAATGAGGGTTGGTGGGTTTGTTTGTTTGTTTTCTGTGTTGCCTGGCTGCTTATCAGGGGGTTCCTGGGAAAGGATTCTACCAAATGGTCTGTAAGCTCTGATGGTAGTGCTTATCTTCATGACCTGAGTAAGTTTGATTGCAGGTCTGGCATCACAGAGGTGCATTCACTGGTGGCATATATATTTCCTCCCTGAAATAAAAAGCCAGGGATATAAAATAAGGAGATCTTCCGTGCACCTTGAAGTGCAGTTTTGCTGCCATCAAATCTGCGTGTCCTGTTCTGAATCTGTCCCCACAAGTTCCTCTTTCCCAGGTTAAGTGTGTGAGGGGGGATGTCACTGGTCACTTAGTCATGTGCAGCTTGTGTCTGGTGACAGGGAAAAGCGAGAAGTCCTTTCCCTCACAGCCTTGTCAGAGGGCAGGGCGTGCCCTGGGCCAGCACCTGATGCAGTGGCTCTGTCCTGAGGCCCGGGTCACATGCTAGCACTGTGGTAGGGGCACCTTTTTGCTTCCCCAGAGTGTTCTCTTTGGTGCCAAGGGACACAGCTGCCCTACAGAAGATATTGCAGACTGTGCTGAAGCCTAGCGGCTCCCATGCTGGGGCCCAGCTCTGCTTTTGGCCTGTATTTGAGATATTAAATACTCAGAACTGAGGCTGGCAGGCACCCAAGTGCAACAGGGCACTGGGGCTGGAGCCTGGGATCTGACAAGGAATGAGGTCAGAGGAGCTGGGCTCTGGAAGAAGCACAGACCTAGAAATAGCCAAAGGGTGCTGGTTGTTTGGCTTTGCTGTCAAGGCACCGTTTGCCTTCCCTTTCCCCCTCAGTGTTTCTCCCTCAGTGCCTCTTCTGTGCTGAGCAGATGATAGGAACAGTTGAAGGCAGCATTGCTGTCAGCAGCTGTGAGCAGTTGTCCTGGAGGGAGCCTGGCATCCTACCCATCCAAACAGTCCCGGGATTTTGTTTACTGCACTGGGACAAAACCCTGCTATGCACTGGTGCCGGCACACCGTGGGGCCAAAGCCTTGCCTTCAGCAGGGATTCGGAGCCACGTGCTGCAGCCTGGCTCTGCACTGCCCCCAGGGGCTCGGGGTATAGGGACAACACTACCAGGATTAAACCCCTAGAATGCCCTTCGTTCCTTTAACCCTTTGCACAACTTTCCCTCATCCTTCTTCTGATCTGTCACTCGAGACCTCCACTTCTGGCACATTTCCAGGGAAGCTGGTGGCTGTCATGCCCTCAGGATGGGAGCTGAGGGCTGTCCCACACACAGCCCCGTTGTCTGAGCTGGCAGACAGGAGCTGTTTGTATCCAGGCTGACATACAAAGCATTTGTTTTCCAGTGGCTGCCAGTGGCCAGCTGGGGATGAGGATGACTCATTCCGGGCCTACTGAGTGTGCATTTAAGTGCAGTGGACACTGGGAATCAGGAGAGACTTCTAATATGAGGTTTTGTTCTTTCCTCATCTGTGGCAGTGAGTTTGGTGCACTCTAAGGATGGACATCCCAGGTTTTGTGCATGGGAAGGCTCCAGAGAGCTCAGCTGTGCTGCTCTGGAGCCACTGGTGCTGCCAGCTAGAAGATACTTACACAGCAGAATTTTAATTAGAGTTAGTTGATTGCCCGAGCAAATCATAGTGTGATGCAGGCTGGCAGGATCCTCTAATTGCAGCCTTCAATCCCTATGTTTACTTCAGGAACGGGGGAAGATCTCAGGCTGTGATATGAGACAGGCTCAGAACAAAGCAGACTCTGGTAGTAGGTTTGCAGCCTCTCTCTCTCAAGTGCACTCAGCAGAGAGCATGAAAATCCCTGGCTCTCTGTGCAAGGCCTCCACTCTTCCTCAGTAAAACTGTGTGCAGAGGTAGTCTGCATCTAGGCTTGAGTGCAGCAGCAGATGTTCTAAGGGCCAGGGTCTGCTCTTGAACTCTTTCAAATCAAAAAGCAGTTGAGAATAGGCTACAGAAAGATGCAAATGAGACTCCTAGAGATCCTGCTGTGGAGCATCCCTCACCTTTGTATGACAGAGAGGCATTTAAGTGGGGCAGGACTCTCAGGTGAGGGAACCGTGTGCCATTGGTTTGCTCATTTTAAATGTGCCCTCCCTCGTGCATGCAGTTCCCTTAAAACTAGCTGTAGGCTGAAACTCAAAGTCCCAAGTGGACTTTGGATAATAAAATAAATGGAACAGCTCTCTCTCCCCTCCCTTCAGCAAGGTCTGGGCCAGCGGCTGGGGTGTTCATCCACTGCTCTGGGATTTGGGCCTTGAAGTCCCACGGGAGGTTGTAGACTGTAGTCCTCCCCTTTTTAGGAGGCATGCATGCCATACTATAGGAGAAAAAGCTCATGATCACCTTGGATTCTGTTTGAATGAGAGGTTCTTTATAATATCTGTCATGTCCAGGGTTACCAGGAGAGGTTTTCAAGGCTGGAGGGAAAAGTCTCTGCTCTGCAGTCTTTGATATTGACGGGGAAGTGTGTGACTGATAAAGTACCTGGCCTGCATGACTAACCTGACCCTGTTAGCCAGGACCTGACGTGTGTCAGGAACCTTGCCCGCTCCTTATAGCTCTCCCTAGAATAAAAACAGAGACACATTTTTATGGTGATTTGGGCCTTGTTGTCTGCTGCGTTGTAAGGCAGGAGTGAACACAATTCTGGTCTGGTTTTGCATTTCTCCAGGCTTTTTTTGCCCAGTTCTCCTTTGCTCTACTGCTGGGAACAGCATGGGCTCCTCATATCAGCTGTGGTTTTGGTTCCTCCCTGGCTGCTTCCACACCTGTGCTTATCCCTTGGCGTGCAGAGGATATTCCCAGTAGTCCAGGGCTGTTTGCAGCGCTCAGCAGCAGCAGAACAAGTAAACCTGGTTCATCCTGGAGCTGCCTCAAGGGCTGTATAGAAAACTGTGTCAGTCTCTGTGGGCAATGCTCAAGAGTATCAGATCAAGCACTTGAAAAGACAGCGTTCTTCCTGTTGCAATCTGCATTGCAGAAGCTAAGAACTGAATTAAGGTACTAAAACTCTGACAGGAGGAGCTTCACTGATGAGATGGGCTTGGCAACTGCAAGGCAGGCCCTCAGCAGACCTGTGGAAGTTACCCACTTGCCAGAGCCTCCTGTCCATCCCAGTGCAGGCCCTGCCTTCCTTTCCCAGCAAAGTCCCTGTTTCATAGCCACTGGTGACATTCTCCCCCCACCAGAAGGTATTTCCTGGTTCAGCTGGGCGGGCTCCAGCACTGCTCTGTGCCAGTGCTGGAAAAGAGGTGTTGTGAATGAGGGATTCAGCTTTGGAAAAGCACGGAGCTGTGTGAGGGGAGAAATCCAGGTGAAGAGGGTGGTGAGGAAAATGTGGCCTGGAGCGCTGCTCAGTCTCCTGCATGCAGCACAGCTTGGCACCTCTGGGTCCTGAGGCTCTTGCTGCACAAACAGATGAGTCAGGGCAGCAGCAAACCCAGCCAGACCTAGCTGATGGGTGTGAGTGGCTGCACTTGCTGCTTTTGGTCTAGCTGAAGTTACAAGGAATATGTTGGGGTGTGTGTGATTGTAAAATGTGCCACATGGCCTATATTACAATTATGACATGCATGTTTGTGTGAGTGGCTTACAGTCCACAAGGGCTGCAGTTATTTGGCTGGGGAGTGTCAAAAACACGAGGCTCAGCCTCAAATTTCAGAAAGAAAACCATTTTTGCTGCTAACTGCATAACAGTTAAAAGTAATCATTTCCTCAGAAGCAAAATTTAGTGCTATTGCAGGCAAATGTCTAATTTCCTGGGATGTCACTGTCCCAAATCTGGAAGTCAAGCAGTGTTCTAAGCCAAGAGCAAAGGCTGCTCTTACAAAAGCACCAGCTTTACTCCCAGCCCTTTCTAAGGTCATGGATGGACCCAGTAATTGCAGTGTAGCTCTGCCCTACAGTGAACTGCTTTCCTGCCACCAATTAATTTCCCTCTGTGGGAAGAATAAATTGAAGCTTGAGACAGAGAAGTGTGATCACTACCCACTTACAAACCTTTCAGAAATGTCTCAACTCTCAGCTGAAATCACGATCTTATAATTAGGTTATTGTTTTATTAATTAAGTATAGAGTAGTAAATACCCTCTGTGTGTGTGAGTTCTCTGGTGACAAGGATGTTTGTGAGCTGTGCAGGGAAAGTAGAAGGGCAAAGCCTCCAGAAACCTTTTCCTTGTGTGTTACTGATGCACTTGGGTGTTTCCCAAGAGCTGCTGCTCCAAGGCTGGCAGTGTGCTCTGTGTGTCAGGCTTGTGCTGCTGTTCTTCTTGGCCCTTGCTCTGGAACTGCAGCCAGCACAGGCTCTTGGTCAGGAAACTGGGAATGGGAAGGACCTGTGTGCTCCCTGTAATGTGTTTTATGTCGTGTGGGTGAGCTGAGCAGCCAGGGACCACAGATCCGTAGAGGGAAGCAGACTGCAAACATACAGCAGCAGGAGATGAGTGGACAAGCCTACCCAAACTGGATAAGGCAGAAACTGGTAGAGTGTTTATTAGGTAAAGCACTTTTCTAGTTACAGATGTATTTTCAGCCTTGAGATGAAACTACACGTGGTCCTGGAGAGGCTGTTTGTCTGTGTGCCCTGAGGTCACAGCTCCTGAAGGAAGCAGCACAAGGCTGGGTCCAGTCAGACGTGGTGTGAACAGATCTGTCAGCAGTGGCAGATGATTAAGTAAGGGCAAGCACAATTCTTGTCTTGGGTGTCAAAGTCCAGAGATCCACCAAGTGCCATGGATGCACAGAAAGAGACAAGGAACAGTACCCCACCCTCCTGTGTGCTGTTCCAGCCATGTTGTGGGCAGCATTAAACATCTGCTGGAGAAACGTCTGATAGTTACTAAACCACAGGAGTAGGATTAAGGATTTCTGGGATCTGTTTTGATTTGGCTGATACTGTGCTGTGTGATTGCCTAATTCTTTCCCTTACAAGCTTTTCCTGCCTTGCATGGACTCCAAGGAGCTGAGCACCTGGTGTTGCACAAACTGAGGGAGCCACATCACAACCTCAGTAAGTCTGGCTTTTTATGTTTATTAAAGATAATCCCAGTGCACGGGACAGGACAATTTCATCATGTCCATGCTTTCCAGAATGTGGGCCTCGTCTGCCTCTTCTCTCAGTAACATCATGATGGTGCTGGGCAGGGAAGATGTGCCTCTGCTTGTTTCAGGGATCTGTAATTATGACACACAATTGTGCCTTGAGCCAGCAGAATGCACCCACTGCATTCCCAGGCTGCACTCCAGAGGTGGAGCCACTCCCCAGGGGAGTGTTTGCAGTGTGTCATGGCTGGTGAGCACTTCCTTGGCTTCCAAAGGTAAAATAATTTGCCAAAACAAAGAAAATCATTCCCACTGAGAATCTAGAAAATCTGTATGGAGAAACGATGTGGTTCTATGCATCACACGGGTAGATTTTTATGGAAAAGTAAACCAAAAAGCTGAATTAACCAGACCCAGCATTCTGTAGGAATTTTTCTTTATCTATAAATATTTGTGCCAGGGTTCAGCTAAAACATTTTACAGTGGAAGGGAAGGTTTCAAAGAAAGAATTCCTATGGAAGAGTCTTTCTAAGGGGTGGAGTTTATTGCTGTAGTTAAATTAGCCTTCAAAACCAGATTCTAATTATGTATTCTGGTTCTTATTTTTGGAGAAATGGTGGGGAAACAGGGCTAAGAACACCACTCTGGAATAAGAATCAAAATGAAAGAAAGCTGCCAGAACAACTTTTTTCTCTTTTCTTTTTTTTTTTCTTTTTTTTAAAATTTCTTTTATTTTTAACCGCATGGGTGGAACCACAAAAATTCTGGTTTTCCAAACAACTGTGACATGTGACCTCAGAACCTTTCACAAGCAGAAATATCTGAAAGGGCACATAAGAACATAACAGCGTTGCTGCAATCACAATTACAGGAAGAAATATTTATAAGGGAAGGCGCTTCGGCCCATCTCAGCAGGAAATCCATCTGATGGGCCTCTCGCTGCCCTCTTGCTCGGGGAGGCATTACTTGGATCGGGCTGCAGCTGGCAAGCCGCCAGCCTCGTGGTTTGGAGAGGGAACTGACTCGTGACTTGGGAAACACCAGTGCTGCTGGCAGCCGGCGGATGGGACGGAGCTTTCCTTCCTTTCGTGCCGCAGGCAGGCCGTGGTGGGGGAAAGGGGTTGGAAAGGGTGACATCCATCGCTGGGAAAGCCGCTGTTGCAGGTATCTTTCCCTCCTGCTGGCAGCGATGGGTGGGAAGGTGGGGCAGTGCATCCCACTGGCTTTTGCAAAAGCAGGTACATTGATTTGATTTGTTTTTCCGAGTGCGGCTTGGCTGTGTTAGTGGCAGCTGGACTGCACTGAATTGTGGCAGAATCCGCTGCCTGCGATGCTTCATCCAGTCTAGAGGCGCTTCACGCCCCCCGCAATAACCTTGCTGTGGAATCCCTTCGCTCGTTTTCCAGAAGGCCCTTGGGCGCTGCCCGCCGCACCGAGCCAGGCACTCGGGCAGCGCCATCCCCCGCGGCCAGGAGCTTCCGGCTGTGCCCGGAATCCTTGCGGGCAGGAACCACCCACCGGGATCTTCGGGATACGTCGTCCCGGCTCCTTTTCTTTTGAGAGCATCCCCGAGAGAGCATCCCCGGGAGAGCGCCGGCGGCTGCGGCGCCGTGGGGCGGGGAGGCGGCGGCTCCTCCCGGCTGCTCCCGGCTCCTCCCGGCGCTGGCGGGCGGGGCCCGCAGTGCCCCCGCCCCCGAAGCCCGAGCCCGGCCAGCCCCGGCGGTCCCTGCTCGGCGGCAGCGGCAGGAGCAGCCATGAAGTCGCTGTGTCTGGTCACCGTGGGGGTGCTGGCCATGACGCTGCTCATCGCCAGCATCTCCTTGCTGGTCGCGCACGTCTTCCAGACGGTGGTGGATCTGCAGGTGAAGCAGGTAAAAGCATTACCGCGTTCCCGTCTCTGTCCTTGTTTACCGGTTTATTCCTGCTGAAAATAGCCTAGGGAGGCAGGGAGGGAGGGGGCTGGCTCCCTCCTTGCAGCAGCTCAGGGGGTGAGTGGGCAAGAGCATCCCTGGGCCGTGAGTTCCCCTTGCCCTGCGCCACCCGGCTGGGCTGGGGCTCAGAATGGAGCTCAGGCTGCACTGGTCCCTGGGCTGGCTCAAAGATGGGTGAGAATGGGTAAAAATGTCTCTTCTTGAGGTAGCTTTGCTAGCTGTGGGGCAGCAGCTGTAGCGGGCAGCCCTCTCCAGAGCAGCAGCATCTGAGGGCAGCAGGGGGCACCTAAAGCAC
Organism: Rhadina sibilatrix; assembly: GCA_013400275.1. Taxonomy (NCBI): domain Eukaryota; kingdom Metazoa; phylum Chordata; class Aves; order Passeriformes; family Phylloscopidae; genus Rhadina; species Rhadina sibilatrix. The sequence goes on along the minus strand of VWYO01022390.1, from coordinate 160,151 downwards.
CTCTTTCTTTTTGCTCTCTCTGTCATAAATTGCTTGCAGCTTTCATACTTGTTCTGCTGCTCCAATTACTGGTGCCTCTGGAGCACGGCCAGGGGTGCTGTGGGCTGGAACACGTGGTGTCTCCCAGTTCCCCAGGCTGGGTGATGGCAGCCGGGCATTTCATCGTGTTGTCCCACACTTCGGGACACCCATCCTGGCGTGGCTGTGGATGCAGAGGCCTGCACTGTTCCTGCCCTCCTAAAGCGTTTGTTTCTCTCCCAGAGGGGCTCTGTGCATTTATCCAGTGAGAAGGGTCAGCCGTGTTAGTAACTCCCTTGGAATTCCTTTGTAAATGAACAATTATTTATCTGTCTGAGGAATATCGTCTTACTTTTTATTCTGGCAGAGAAACCAGGAATGCTACCCAATGAAGGGATTTGACCAGTGCTGTTGTCTAACTGGTGACCAGATCATCTGTGACCTCCTAACCTACTGTTCTGTCCTCTGGGCTGTTGAGAGGGAGCGTTTCCTACCATGGAAACTGCGTTGTCTGAGCTTTAATCAGTTTGCTTTACCGAGCGCAGTTTTAGGTCGGCAGTGAGCTTACAGCAGGTTGTGGCACTTGGAAGTGCAGCTCCATCCCGCTGATCTTGGCTCTCCTTGGGAAGGAGTCTGCCCTCCTCTGCATCCCAGGAGTTCTACTGCCAAATGTCCTTCATGCTGTTTAGTGCCAGAGCAGTGGGGCAGGAGCAGGACTGTCAGGAATCAGGCGTGATCCTCCTTACGAGTATTATCTCCTGGCTGCCTGCTCCTTCCCTGCAGCGGAGCCTTATGTAAGAGCAACTTGCTATTCGCTCAGCAGGGCTTGCAGTAATGCAGGATAAAGTTTCCAGAGCTCAGTCTTCTCCTGCCTGCTGCTCTCCAGCTCCTGCTGGCACACATCTGGATTGCAGGGAATGAGGTGTCCGGCTCTCTGAGAGAGCTGCCAACTCCCCGAGGGCCCTCTCCGGGAGCCACACCCACCCAGACTGGGGAAGCACAGCTCTGGGCCCCAAAGCAGGGTGCTCCCAGTCACTCTGCTGATCTGGCTTCTTTCCACATTTGCTTTATCCCACGTGAGCTCCCCCTCATTTGTGTGTAGCCTAGAAAGCTGCTGTCTCTTGTGTAACCACGCGTGCAGCTTAGAATAACTTGTGCAAATACAAATCTCAGTTTGCCTTTGAAATGGGGCAAGACCCGAGCTTTTGCAAGGGGTTCCCGTTCCTTTGAGGGCTTTCCAGCCGTCCTGAAGGGCTTTCCACTGCCCCTCGCAGTGAGGGGCTGTCTTTGCAGTCTCAAGTGCAGCTGGAGTAGAAAGCCGTGTTTTGGAACAGCTGAAGCACCTGTGCCTCCAAACCCAGCGCCTGTGAACCGCTGAGGATGGCTCTGCTTTCACGGGGGCTTGTGTGCTACAGCCTTCCCAGCCAGAGGCAGGATCTGGGATACAGACAGGGTGTGGGAAGAGTGGGAATCCAGCCTGCTGTAAGACTTCACATCCCATTGAAAATCAGTGGGCAGATGTGTTTGTGACAAGAATACTGGCAGCTCTCTTCCCAGAAGGCATTCAAATCTCATCAACTTATTCTTTGTTTGCTATTTTACTGTGGTTTTGTGAACTAAACGTGCCACCCCAATCAGAAGGCCAAAACCTGTTTGTTATCAGGGCCTAGCACCTGAAACTCTAGAGAGTAATGGCAAAAAATCTGTAATGATCAAGGATGGATCTTCCCCAGAAGAAAGGCATTCTCAGGTGCCAGTGGTGTTGCCTTGTGCTCTCTGATGGGTAGATGCTGGGGTATTTACTGCCACTGGTGTGCAGGTTATGAATACAAGCTAATATTGTATACATATATGTGTATGCACACATGCACAATCAATCAATCTTTGAGCTGTGCTCCTAAGTTCAAACTTGGGAGGCAGTCAGCCCTTTGACCCAGGTGCTTCCTTCATGCTACATCCCTTCCACAGATAATTTTAGAAAACACTTATTTTTCAACCCCCTTGAAATTCCTCTGGACTTGTCACCAGCCACCTCTGGAGCTGAGCTGGCTGGAATGTTTCAGGCCCAAAAGGACAAGGAAGATGTTTCTCCTTTGATTTAGTTGATGTATTGATCATTTTTTTTGCTGATGTTGTTTGATGCAAAATACTGGAGGCTCTCAGGAGAGTTTAGTATGAAGGCCTAGCTGAAGGATCCATTGGGATGCTCCCTTGGGGCAGGGCATTCCCAAGGTGCAGGAGTTGAGACGTCTGTTCATGTTGGTCTGAGTGCTTACCCTATCACCTTAACAAGTTGCAGTTAAACTCAGGCATATGAATACACAAAAGTGCATCTTTGAATGAAAATGTTTAGGAGTTCCAGGAAATTAAAAAAAGAAAAATAATTAAATTTTCTGGGTAGATTTCAGAAATGTTCGGTACCGTTTCCCATTCCCACCATCACTGCCAGTAGCTGTTATATTTGGGAGGGAAAGAGGGAAAGCTCCCTTTTTATTTCCTGTGTGGAAAGCACAGTCAAGGCAAGGAAACAGCAGCAAATGAGAGAGCTGTGAGTTCAGGGCTGGCTGATAAATACAGTCAGCAGGAAGGATGCTTTGGAACACTGGAAATGAGCATGGACTCCACTTGGAAAGGAGAAGCCCTGATATCCTTGTAATACCATGTGACAGACTGAAATATCCCTGGTAACATTTGGTGAAGAAATCAGAAGAGCTTACCATATTTCATTATTTGACAGTTTTTGGGAGTCTCTCTGAATCCAGCTCAGAAGTTGGTGGATCTGGGTTTGCTGTCACTGTACAGAGCTATAAATAGACACTTAATTTCTGTGGGAGATGCAAATTGTACCATGCAATCCAAGAAATAAATCTGGAGTGAATATGACCAGTGAATACTCGTGAATACAGAGATAAGTCTCCTTGGCATAAATCATAAGAAAACAGGATCAAAAGCATCAGGCTGTGTAGGAAATTGTATCTGTGAGGTGTTGGTAGTTCCAGGGAAATGCTCCAAGCTCCTCAAGCGTGTCTGAAACACATGAATTTTTGACGTGTGCACAAAATGTATGGATTTTAATCCTATGGGGACAGCAGGCTGCAAGTGCAAAATGCCACCAGCTGGTACTTTTGCATTTGAGACGCCATTCAGCATTACTCCTGCAATGTCAAGCTCCTGCCAATAAGTTTATCTTTGAAACAGTCTTCTCTCTATCTCATCCTTCAAAATTAAAGTCTCCATGGAGAGAAGACAGCTCCTTAAGTAGCAAGGCCAAGAATGAGTCCTGAGGCAACTGTGGCTGCTAAGACCCTGTGAACACTGACCACGAGCTGGCAGCTGTCCAGCCTGCCCTGCTTCTGAGCTTCCACTCACAATATTCCACTTGTTTTCTCAGAGGAATAAAAAGAATGAGTGTCCATGAGACCCATTTAATTGCAAATCATTCCCCTCCTCCCTTTCTTCCGCCTACAGGTGATGTGGTTTTCCAAGATAGAGTGTTCTTTGTGTTTATTCCTGAAAATTCACTCTGCCAGCCATATTTCTCTGTGTGGCCACTGAAGCAGTTCCAGAGTTCTAACTACACGAAAAGCCTTGATTTTGGTGGTGGGGATGCCTTTTAGGTGGGGTGAATTTTATCCAAAGTGGGATAGTAATAAAGTGGGAGATTAAAGAGCTCTATTACAGACCTCTACATGTGACAGGTGTGCTTGTGACCTTCCATGTAACATGTGTATACTGATAAGGGCTATCACGGGGGAAAGGGAATTAGTGTTTCATTTCCTAAGTGCTTCTGTTATAAAATACTGGTTTGTAGCTTGGTTACAAAATCTGCGGGTCTGGAGATGCACGTGCTGACATTGCTGCAGGAAAGAAATTAAAGACAGAGGGCAAACAATCTTTCCCCTATTCCAAGACCTTGGAAAGGCACAAATCCTGGAGGGCCTACGTGAATGACCAATTTCTTTCACAGTTTTTCTCACAGGCCACCGAAAAGCAAAGTCTAGTTGCTCTAGAGACAGAATCTCACAGCTGTGTTGGAATCTGACATTCTTGGGCAAAGAAATCATCGAGGCCAGGACTCTTTTGGCCTCCTGACATGGAGTTGCACTTTTGTCTGTAATGTTGGCATGTTTTGTGGTGTCTTGCAGCAGGTGGAGGTTTTTACTGATGCAGGAGAGGAGAGAGGTGTAATAACGGATCAGTCTCCATTCTGAAAAGTGTCAGGCAGAATTGTCTGTGGGGAGAAGAGGAACTACAAACCAACCAATGCTGCCCCTGGCCTGAGAGCAGGTGCCTGGGCTGGTTGGTACTGAGTGAGCTGCTTCAAAGTAAAGCAGATCTAGAATTGGGGGTCTCAAGTCTTTCTGCCTGTGCTTGTTCCTAAGGCGTGGAATTCCTGTCTCTCCTGTCAGTATCATGCAGCACCATAGCATTAGAAGCTGATCTGCCTTTCTCTTGTTTCAGGGAACAGTCTTGAAGAATGGCACAGAAACCTTTGAGGCCTGGGAGGACCCTCCCCCCCCAGTCTACATGCAGTTCTACTTCTTTAATCTGACAAATCCTTTGGAGGTGCTCCAAGGCGCTACTCCTCTCGTAGAGGAAATAGGACCCTACACCTACAGGTAGGACCCTTTCAGGAGTTCCAGACTCGACAAAAACTGTGGTGTGTGAGGAATCCAGAAGGCTTGGGATCCCTTTCTAGGAGAAAAGCTAGGTGTTCCTGTGTGAGGGAAGGTTTATCCAGGGGAGCACAGTCACAGCCCACACAGACAGCACTGACACTTGCAGCTGCTTTCAGATGAAGCCAGTGACTTCTGTCAGATTTTGGGCAAAGTTTTGCTGGTGTGCAGCTGAACACAGAGAAAGCTGATGCATCCTGGCCTGCTGTCTGGTGAGCTGGGTGATGTTTGGGAGGCTGGGGAGAGGAGTGTTGCTCACTCAGGAATGGGTTCCTAGCTGGAGTTGCTCCATCCACATAGGTAAAATGTGGCCAGAAAAATACTTGGGGTGGTACTAAAAGGTTCTTCCTGAGCCAACTCTCATTGAAAAACCTGCTTAGGTTTTAAATCTATCTCTCATTTTTTATTCATGGATTTACTAAGGCCATGTTCACTGTTTTGCCCGAGTCCTAGAGCTGCCCTGTGTGGCATGGAGAGATTTTAAAGTTATCTTACAGCTGTGCTCTGCTCAGCTGCCTGCAGCCCTGTAAACCAGGAGCAGGCCTGTGGCAGGAAGGGCTCTGGTGCTGGGAGTCCCTGTGTTATGAGGAAGTCTATCAGCACAAGGTGGCAAGAAGGTGGACTCCTTACTGTCAGCCACACTTCTGGTCACACAGGCTCATCCAGACCATGCTCTGGCTCAGTGCCAGAAGAAGCTGTCTTTACCTAAGCTGCAAAATTACCAGAATCTCTTGGTATTTGAATAAATGCTGGAATGAAAGCAGGAGCCTTTGTGGGAGCCTTGGTTTCTGCATTATCTCTTGCCTTTCAGTTTCCTTCCTCCCACACCTCAGCTTTGTTTCTCCCTCTGCCAACAATCGCTTCCCCATCTCCTCTGCATTCTCGTCCTGTGTCTGTTTAGCCCTGGCAACCTCCATGTGGTACTTTGGCAAAATCCCTGCTATCACATGAGCCAGTAGGGCTGGAGAGAAGATGATCCACGAGCTCTCAGTTCACCAGCTTTCCTTCAGGTGTGTATAGTGTAACACTGGGCATTAGTCAGCAATGTGTTCTGTGTCAGGAGGATCAACAGGACAAAGCTCCAGGGACCCCCACAGGCTGATATTCAGTCCTCTTTGCCAGCCTCTTCTTTTCCCTTTCCTTGGCTCCAAGTCTGTCCTGGGTGGTGTCACACACAGCCTGGTTTGGGAGGCTGCACCTTGTCCAGGAAGGAGCTCAGCAGGCTGGATGGGGCTGGTGCTGCACTGCCTGGGCTGCTCCCTGCCCCAGGGGAGGCCCAGCCTGAGCTGCAGGTTTGCTGGGAGAGCCTTTCCTGCATCCCACGCCACAGGCTGGCTGCGAGTGGGTCCCTGAGGTCGGCCCTCCCTGCACTGTCCTTGGCGGGCCAGGGAGGGAAGGAGAGAGGCTGCACACTCCAGCTGCATCTGGCTGGTTTGCTTAGCCTGATTCTGGCATGCCTGGGCAGGATTCCCCTGTGCTCTGCTCCGTCTGATAGAGGAAGAAGGAAAGGTTAGGAAGTGGAGAGGTCCCTACCAGCAGATTCCCTAAGGCTCTCCTGGCTGTGGCTGCAGCAGGCTGTCCGCGGTGGGTGGGGAGGCTGTGGGAGAGCACAAGGATCAGGGAGGGATGTTCCAGCCACACTGCAGCCGGGGAAGAAACGTCCAGCTGGTTTCACAGGCCTGTGTAGCAAAGCATGGAAGACTCATTTGGCCTCAGCACGTGGCAGAAACCTAAAAATGCCCTAACATGAAGTGCACGGCTCTGTGTTTTTATAAAACAGGGCGTCTGGGGAAAGGCTGGGGCCGAACTGGGCCAGACAAGCAGGGGAAAAAATGCAGCGACAGTGACAGGGAGGAGGTGGGAGGGCTCAAGAGTCTCTTCCTGCAGCTCAGAGTTTTCACCAGTGTACACTGTAAAACACTTGAGGGAGATTCTATAACAAAAACAGAGAGTGTTTTTAAATCCTGGAAGTTGAACTGGCAGCATGTAAAATAAGTAATTACAAAGTGCCAGCTTCTTATCTGCCCAAGCCTGCTGAATCCCAAGAACAGTGGAATGTTGTCTCGTCTTGCACATATTTAGAACTTTTTAACTTTAACATCTTAGAGCCTCCTATTCATATCCCTCATCAGGGAGTATTACTTTCCTCTCCAGAGCCGGAGAGGTGTCTCAGGTTACTCCTGGCCTATTTTGGGAAGGCAATTCACAGCTGTCCGTTTCCATCCCCTCAGTTCCAGCCCTGGGGTATAAAATAGGTTGCTGTCCAAGAGGCTGTTGCCAAGGCAAGCTGGAAGTGTGGCCAGACTAAAAGGTTCCTGGGTGGCAGGGATGCTGGAGAGGGGTAGAGACCCTGTTTGGGTAAGGAAGATGGGAAATGGCTGGTTTCTAACAGCACTAGGTTCACAGGCCTTTCCAGTTAGCTGTAAATGTGAAAGGTGAGCCAGAGTAATGCAGCCTGCTGTTCAGACAGAGTCTCTGTCCAAACTGAATGCAGAACATCAGAGTACAACATCTGGCAGAACAATGCTCCCTCATGTCCTGTGACTTGAAATTTGCCCAGGCAAATGTGGAAGCCAGCAGCCTCCTGAGTCACTGCAGGCTGAGGAAATGGGGAATTTCACCTCCTGCGTGTGCCAGGGGGTGAGCAGCCCGCCTGCCATTTCCCTTTTGGGGTTTGCTGGGGACACGTGTGTGTCAGCCTGTTCTGCACCACGGCAGAATCCTGGTTGGTAAAGTGCTAATGGCAATGAAAATGGAGCTGTGCTCCTGACACGTGCTTCAGGGCAGTTAGGATCCGACTTGCTCGTCGGGCCAGCAGGTAGCATTTGATGTTCCTTGCCAATTGGACTGGTTTGTCAGCAATCCTGAGTTTTATCCTGCTGTCTGAGCGCTTAGACAGGAGCAGCAGCAACTGCGCAGGCCAGGGGTAGTGAACAGCAAAAATTCAGTTGAATTTCTCTTGTGCCCAGGATTCCTGCTCGAGAATTAAAGGAGGAGAACAAAAATGAGGCTTGTCCTGTGGTTGTGCCACATGTAAGCCCTAGTGCCAAGTGCTCTGAAGCCAGCAGAAGAATTCTGGCGGGTTCTTAGGTCAGATCCATCACACGTGCAGCCCTGCATCTTTCTGGAAGTGAGTTTTGCCTGCAGCAGAGAAAAAAGTTTCATTTTCAAACTGCACTTCAAGGGCAGCCTCACATACAGTGCCTCTAAACCCTTCTGAGCCGTCTGAAATTGTTGTTCCTTCCTTTGAGGTTTTTAAGGATGAGGCAAAAGTATGAAGTGCAATTAACACACAGGGTGGTATTTTTGGAAACACCCCGTGAGGTCTGACTCAGCTCACACTGACACAGCGAGGATTTTGTGTCAGTGAGAGAATCTACTTCCAAAGAACTGGAAATGCCACCCTTTATGTGCTTCGAGCAGTAGAACAGCCAGAAGTTAGTTGCAATTAGTGCTGTGTCTACTTGTTTAACTTGATTAGAGAACAAACTCTTGTCTTTCAGGGAATACAGGCCAAGAGTGCACGTCCAGTTTTTGGACAATGGAACCAAAGTGTCTGCTCTAAACCCAAAGACTTATGTATTTGAACCTCAGAAGTCAGTGGGAGATCCTGAAGTGGACCTGATCAGGACAGTAAATATTCCTGCAGTGGTGAGTTCTCTTTCATTCCTGCTTGGAATTCATCCTGACACCCTTCAGAAGGAGCAGTGTGTTGCTTCATCCTGGCTTTCCCTTTGTGGTAGATAAATGTGATGGAAGAACCGGAGAGGCAGCTCGTGTCCTGGGCAGATGCTGGTCTCAGTTTGGGGCTGGACTGCTGTGGGGGGCTTATGTTGTTCCTCCCTCTCCCCACAACTCTGCAGTGGTAGTGCCTTCCTCTGGTGCTATGAGGCCACACACTCTCCAGGGACAAGGGGAAATCAGGCTTGCTGGGCTTCCACAAGTCAGTGAAAGCAGGGAATTAGTGATGTCAAATGCCTAGGAGGAATTCTGGCTTCTGCGTGAGGGATGCCTGGGGTTGTTTTGTCAAAATGGGAGAAGCTGCCTCCAAGTCTGCTTCTCAAATCAGAAACAAACTACAGCAGAGCAGTATCAGGCAGAGCTGAATGAAAAGGACCTCTCAGAGTATGAAAGTCAAACATGCACCCCCAGACTGTGCTAGGTGGAAGTGTCTCGTGGTGATGACAGGCAGAGCAGTATTTTGCTCCTACACTGGGATAGCGTGAGAGCAAGCAGATGCAAAGCTGTCACAGCTTCCAGAGGCAGTCAGGCTGTGCTCCAGTACTCGGGGTGTGATTCAGCCTTTGCTCTCCACCCTGGTTTAGTTTCAGTTGCAGGGTGCCTTCATTTCAACTTCATCCCCAGCATTTCCAGAAATGCCTGATTTTACGAATGAGTACAGGAATGCCCGGTATGTGGCAGCAGATGGGACCCAGCTTACTGAAAGTTGCAGACAATACAGACACTGTGTTTTCAATTCCTCCCAGGCACCTCGTGGTGGCAAGGATTATCTCTCCTTCAGATTTTTGGCTGTGATGTACTGTATCAGGGAGTATGAGAGGAACCACAGGTTGGTTAGCCCAGTAGAGCGACTTTAAAGCCCACTTGTCAGCTGGAAAGGAAATAAACATGAACATGACTAGTGTTTGAATTTTGGGGAAATGAACGCACAGTGGCAGAGAGTGTCCATGTCTGGGTGCAGCTGATCATTTATCCCCCAGCCACTCTGACCACTCTTCCCTCGTTCCAATGCCCTGCAGACTGCCATGGAGTGGACCAGGTCAACCCCTCTGCAGTTTGCCACCGAGGTGCTGCTGCTTCTGTACCAGGAGTCGCTGTTCACCGTGCGCAGCGTGCACGAGCTGCTGTGGGGCTACAAGGACAGGCTGCTGTCCACCATCCACGTCCTGCACCCCGAGATCGACCCCGTCTTCGGGCTCTTCAGCAAGGTAACCCTGGATGGCCTCGCCTGCCGGGGCTTGCCCTGCTACGGGCTCTGCCTGGACTGAGCCAGGAGGCAGGGACAGCAAAGGGCTGCTCCCTCTTCACTTTAGCCACATCTGGGCACTGCAGGGGAGGTAGGGATAAGCTTTCCAAGGACACCCCCTCCACTCTTGCCTGTGCTTGTTTGAGTAACGTGGGCTTCGTGGAGCCAGTTGTGCAAAGTACTAGAAAAATGTCCTGGTTTCCTTAGTAATTGCCTGAAATTGGATGTTATTTCTGTGCTGGAGCCATTTCTGGCTTGCACAGTGTTTCTGGTCATTGCATGTCATTTTGGTCTCGGGGGAATCCTTGCAGCTTGGAGATGTCTGCAGTGCTGAGGTTATTTCTGTGGGGTTATTTTCTTCCTGGGGGCTCTTTATTCTGGGTCAGCTCTCAAAGGGGGAAAAGGCTCATCTGGTGTCGTATTTCCTGCCTTGGGGAGGTGTAAGGATCTTGCCCGTTCACTTCCATCCCCTTTCCTGTTCAGGGTGGAGTTCAATGAAGTGCACAGATCTCAGGGGCAGTCCATCACTCCTGGGGTGGATTTGGAGTGGTGCCAACTTCAACTCCTGCCACCCCATTGCAGTGACCAGCCAGGTGCCACAGGATGAGTGGAGCCACTGAAAGCTCCTTTGTCTGTTTGCAGATGAACGGAACTGATGATGGAGAATATGTTTTCCTGAGTGGACAAACAAACTACCTGAACTTCTCCAGGATTGTGGAGTGGAAAGGGAAAGAGTAAGTTTTTCAGTGTACTGTTGCAACACCTCGGTGTTGCCTCTGTCAGAATCTGCCCCTTGCTTGCCTGGTGCCAGTTTAAAGAGAATGCAAGTGCAACCCATTTCAATCCCTTTTCTTGTTAGCAGGGCTGAGGCAGGAGGAATTGGTCCTGTAAAGGTCTGATTCCCATTTGCTTAGGCCAGGAGCTGGCATTGCCTGGCTGCTGCTCAGACATCTTTTAACCCTTGCTGTCTTTGCTTCCCTTTCTTCAGGTCCTTGAGCTGGTGGACAACAGAGGCATGTAACATGATCAATGGCACAGATGGGACATCCTTTCACCCGCTGATCAGCAAAGATGAGAACATTTACATATTTTCCTCTGATTTCTGCAGGTAAGGAGAACACAGTGGCACTCAGACTTTTCAAAGCAGAGCATTTACGTCTGTTCCTCTTGAGGTGTCATGTCAGGCTGGTGGTTCTCCTCCTGTGATTTCATCTAACACATGCAGTGTTCTGCATTTATTGCTGGGGAAGGATGAGAGTTAGGGGAAAAACCTTCTCATCTGCAGTTAAGGATGTGAAGATTTGTCAGGTGAAAATTTGGAAGAAAAGGACAGACTGGCCTGCAAGGCTAGTAACAAGGGGAATGGGAGGATTTATATGAGCTTTCCTTAAGCTCCTTTCCTCCAAAGTTGTCTTCTGTGCTGTGCTTTGTTAGAGAACCCGGGTTGCCCTCTTCAGAGATTCATGACTTTACATGATGCTGTCTGAAATGTACCAAGGAGATCTTGGTGTTTCCTTCCTTACCTAACACCTCGTCTCCTCTCTGGCTGATTTCCCAGTGTGTGAAGAACAATCCTGATCTGAAATGATTTGAGTCAATGCAGATGTGTGTTAGGCTAAATTCAGGATGTGCCAGATGGTTCTGTCTTCCACGACCATGTTCCTTTCCTGGTCCCTCTCAGCAGAGGTACCAGCACTCGCACAACACGCAGCAGCAAGGTGGGGACCGTCCGCTTTGTGCAGCAGCAGGATGATGAGATGTTTGCTGATCAGAGCCTGTTAAATTCCAGCCAGGAGGCGGTGGGAATGCAGCCCGGGGCAGACACACGGGGAGGGGACACGTGCAGCGGGGTCAGTGCGTGCTGCAGCCTGGCACACCTGGCTCTGCTCCGCTTCCCTGCAGGTCCCTGTTCCTGGTGTACGACAGCTCGGGAGCCGTGGCCGGGGTGCCCACGTTCCGCTTCGTGCCCTCCTCCATGGTGTTTGCCAACACCTCGGTGAACCCGGCCAACGCCGGCTTCTGCGTGCCCGCCGGGAACTGCCCCGGCACCGGCGTGCTCAACGTCAGCGTCTGCAAGCAGGGTAGGGCCGGCTGCGGGGCTTGTCCCACTGACAGGGGGCGTGTGCGGCTCCACAGGGGCCCCTTCCCTTCCCTGTAAAGGGCTCAGAGCTCTGAGGTCCCCCAAGGCTTCCCCAAGTCCTGCTTGGCCTGGTGTTTGTTTATTTGTTTTTTGTTTTTTTTTTTCGCTGATGGCTTGGTGTTTTTGCATTCCAGGTGCTCCAATATTTCTGTCAGCTCCACATTTTTACCAGGCAGATCCAAAGTTCATAGAGGACATAGAGGGCATGCACCCCAGAAAAGAATACCATGAGACATTTCTAGACATCAATCCTGTAAGTGTGGCCTTTTTTCAAGGGTTCTATAGGTGAATGGATCCAAGCACCTGGGTTTAGGTCACCTCCTTGGGTGGTGTGTATTGGTGTAATCCCGTTGACCTCAAGGAATCTCTAGTAGTTCCATGATGCTGGATGGAGTGGGAGATCTCTTTGGACACTTTGGGTCAGCTGTCCTGTCCCTGTCCCCTGCCAGTATCTCACACCCCACCCACCCACTCACTGGCAGGGCAGTGTGAGGAACAGAAAAGGCCTGGAGCTGTGCAAGCACTGCTCAGCAATCACTGGAACATCCCTGGGTCACCCACGCTGTTTTCCTCATGGTTCCAAAACACAGCCTGATAACCAGCTACTGTGGAGAAAATTAATTCTCTCCCAGCTAAAACCAGTACAGCAGTGATCTCTCCACCCCCACAGACAAATGTGGGTTGAGGAAAAGAGCACAATCACAACCTGCCTGGTTTACAGAAACAGTGCTCTGACTCATCGGGCTGTTATGTGCAGCTAAAGCGGGAGGAAATTCCACAGCTCCTCTCCTAGGATCCAGTGCAGATCCTGCTGGGTGCCATGTAGCAGGTTGTTCCTGCATTCTCACGGTTCTCATTCTTTCACCTGTGCTGGTTTTTTTAACCCTGATTTCTTTTACCCCCCAGCTGACAGGGCTGGTCTTGCAGGCAGCCAAGCGGATGCAGGTCAACGTTCACGTCCGAAAACTACCTGAGTTTTTGTGAGTGTTCTCTGCTGCTGCCTGCAGTCTCATATTGATATTCAGCATGGGTTTCTTCTGCAGTGTTCTCGTGGAGTATGGGTTGGAGAGAGCAAGTGGGAGAGAGAGAAGTCTCACTTCTAAGGGGCACTATGCTCCCCTCTCACAGATCAAGCAGATTCTGTAGTTCCACCTGCCGGGTAAAGAATGCTGTATGGTAGCGACTCCTTCTGATGTTTATTGGCATAGCTTGGCTGTAATAACTACAACAGAAGTATTTTATCTGCCCTGTCCCCCTGGGAGACTCAGTGGTGTTCTTCAGGCTTGTTTCCCAGTGCCCAGGAGCTGTCACAGTAACACAACTCCTGCCTGAGCTGGGATTCTACATGTGCCAACTGTTGGGGGATTTTTGCTGTTGTGCCCATGTTGCTCGGACAATAGTTCCTGTGTTTTACAAATGGGAGTAACCTTCAACATCAGCTTAGCTCAACTCCTGCTGCCTGGCACAAATCTGTCACTCAGTTACTAATGAGCCCCGGATGGATCCCTGTCTCTCACTGCCCACCAAGTCCCAAAATGTGCCCTGCTCCCAAACCAGAATTTATCATCTGTGAGGTCGAGATTGTCCTGCACCAGCAGGGAGGTGAAAATCCACAGCAAAATGGAACAGCCCAGAGGGTTTTTTAGGGACACTTTCCTCGTTTGTTGTATAATCTGTCTTCACAACCCTCAGGTGGAAAAATTCCAAACCAGTGATTCCTTTTTTTTTTTCCACACAGTGAAACTGGCAACATCCGAACGCTGATTTTCCCAGTGATGTATATAAATGAGGTAAATAGTTTTGCTGTGTCTTTCCAGCATTGGGGCATGTTAATGCTTGCAGAAATGCCCTCTGAGCTAGCCAGAAAAGAAAATGCTCACTTTCTTCATGTTTGTACAGCAATAGGTACATGTTGCTGTTTCTTAACTAACACCCCACTGCTGTTTGTTGCAGTGTTAAGTTCAGCTCTGCCAAACACTCTCAGTCAGGCACTCCTTTTAAACTCAAAGGAGTTGCCCATGAGGAAAAGGGCTGCTCAGACAGAGGCAGGACTTCAGGACGTCCCACCTTTTTGTCTGTTGCGAATATTCCTGTGCTATAGTTGGATTACTGAATCAATTGGTATTAGTCCATTCCTAAAACAAAAGTTAAAAATCCCTGTTTTTCCTTTGAAATACAGACCAGGTGATCCCTCTGCCCCCTGGAAGAATTTTAGGGGGGGAAGTATGTCAGGAAGCAGTGGTGGAGAGTTGTGGGAGTGTTGTTTCCCTGTCCTTCTCAAAAGCGATCTTCTAGAAAGCACAGAAATAAATTATCTTTTTTTCCCTCATCACTCCTCTCTGCTCCAGAGCGTTCTGATTGATGAAGCATCTGCCAGCAAACTCAGGCACGTCCTGCTGGAAGCCAGTGTTGTGACTGGAATCCCCTTTGTAATCATGGCTCTGGGGATTGTGTTTGGGATTGTTTTCATTGTGCTGGTGTGCAGGTCCCAGGGGACGAGTGAAGAGGTAAGCAGCTCTTGGATTTGACTTTTCTTGCTGCCCATCTCCCTGCACCTGATTTTTTTTTTTAAATGGTTGATTTTACCTTTTGGTGTCCTTCTGCACGTGTTTTTATTTTGTTTTTGTTGGGAATGACCTTTCTAGGGAGGGGAAGTTTTAATAGACTCAGAATAAACGCGCCAAAGCAAAGGAGCGGAGTTAATCCGAGAAGCCTGGTAAGGCAGGTCCTGTCTCTGTGCCCAGCTCCCTTGCCAACAGTAGTGAAATAAATCAGCCTGTCTAGAGGACCCTGAAGGATAAGATGCAAAAAACTCCACCATATTTGAGCACAGATTTAGTTGGTGTCAGTGTTCTCAGCAGAAGAACTGTGTTGTGCTAGTGGATTATTTTCCAGAACCATAACGCAAATTTGTGGCTGAAGAACAGATGAATTGCACCAGCAACAAGCAGGAAGGATTCTCCAGTATTGTCTGTTTACAAGACAGCCTGTAAATCTGTTGATGAGAAGTTCTGTCCCAAGATGAGTCGCTGGCATTAAGGTGCCTGTCAGGGCAAAAGCTAATGCCAGCATTTCACCATAACAGGGTTCAGATGACACCAAGTGTGGAGCCTTTGGATAGAACAATAGCCTGGGTTCTCTAGGAGGCTGTTTTCTCCTCATAGTTGCTCTGGGCTTACTGTGGTCTCGTGTGTTTGTTGTTCCCCAAGTGCTGTCTTACAACTTCCCTCTCTGCCTGGGGGACCCCTCTGATCAATGGGTTCCACTGCCATCCCATCCCCATGGGACTGTACTTCAGTCTCCTGTGCAGGAGAGACTCCCCCTCTCCCCCTTTCTCCCTTTCTGAGCCTGCCTGTGTTGTCAGCAGCTCAGCCAGGGTGTCAGTCTGTCCCACTGCCCGAGGCCTGTCCTGGGGAATTCCTGCCCCACCCATTATGCACAGCTTCAAACCAGCTCTCTAGGATGTGCTGGGACACTCTGCAGGGGTCAAAATGACACAGGGACACCTGCATTCCGTGTTTTTCCTGCTTTGCTCTTTGTTGCTTTTCCTGCAGAGGTAATCCAGCAGTTTGCAGCTCTTCCTGTGATCCCTGGGTGGTTCTGGCCTTCCCTCCTGTGTCAGGGGCTACAGCAGGTCCCTGCCCGAGCTGCCACCCACCCTCTGGTGCTTTCTTAGTGTGGCCCTGGCTCTCTTAGAGAGAATTGTCCTTAGAAATAGGAGCTTTTCCTTTCCCTGCTTGGCGTCTGGGCAGCCCAGCTTCCCTTGGGGAAAGGTCTCTCATGGCCACCTTTAACTTGCTGTGGTTTTGTTCTTCCAGAGCACGGAAGAAGAGAGGTCCCCACTCATCAGGACGTCTTAGTAGATTTTCTTTACCCTGTGAGCTTGGAGAATAAACGATTAGAGCTGACCTAACACCACCTGTCCCCTGTGGAGACACAGTCGTGTCCAGCATCACTTTTGGTGGGACAGAGGTGGAAGGCAATCTGCACTGTCAGCCAGGGAGGAGGCTTTTTTCTCGCCAGCTACGTTACAACTTCCAAACTCCGTTTTAAAACTGCTCCAGATCCTGCTTTTCTCAACCCTGCCCTCTGTTTGTACCCACACCGGCAGCCAGAGAGGATCATAACCACTGGATGGGCGACCACAAGCCGGCCTGATTCCCTGCAGGAGCGACACGAATGGCATTTGCCAACGGCCGTGGGAGCGTGGATGGCCTGGGAACACGGCGGGCTCCTGGGTGGCCCCGGGACAGGGACACATTTCCTGTGGGCCCGTAACCTGTTGCGTGTCCTTACTGCAGTGTGCACCAAGTGTTTGTTACTCGTGCCCTTGGTCCTGTCAGCACACACATGCAACTAATCCGAGCCAGAGCGAAGCTTTGTGCGGTGGCTGCAGCTGCAGGTGGAACCGAGCCAGCGGCTGGAAGTGCTTTTCCATGCAGACCCCCTAAGTGTTCCCACTCTGCTTGTTAGCCAGGCTTTTCTCCTTCGGGTGTGGGGTTTGTTCTGCAGCTTAAGGCACCACAGCTCAGCCTTGTTCTTGGGGTGGAGGGGAC
>VWYO01022390.1:86579-143035 GCA_013400275.1 Rhadina sibilatrix | reverse complement strand
AGAGTCGCGGCGGCCAGCAGCGCGTGCCCCCCCCGCCAATGAGAACAGCGGCCGCCTCAGAGGGCCGCGCGTGCCCCCCGGCCAATGGGGATCGCGGCGGCTGCCCACNAGGGTTTGCTGGGAATGCAGATTTGGCATGTTTGGGATGAGAGCACCCCTCCGTGTAATGGACAGGGTCCTGAGAACTCCTGACACTTTTTTACTTGTCAAGCAGAAACTTATGTTAAAAGTCACAAAGGTTCCTCTCCCCTTTCCCAATTAAAAGAATATTCTCATCGAGGAATGTTTCCATTAGTGAAATGTGTTTGTTAAGTAACTGTCTTCTAAGGAGGGGCATTGGGGTTTGCATTGCTTGGGCTTGGTTTGGGCTTTTTTTGGCTGCTGCTTTGGTTTCCTCCCTTTGAGGGTGGTGAATAGATTGAATGGATTCCCTGGAGAAGCTGCGGCTGCCCCTGGATCTCCTGGAAGTGTCCAAGGCCCGGTTGGACGGGGTTTGGAGCAGCCTGGGACAGTGAAAGGTGTCCCTGCCCATGGCAGGGGGCGGAGCAAGATGGGCTTTAAGGTGCCTTCCAATCCAAACCCTCCTGGGATTCTGGGATAGCACGGTCACCCTTTCTCCCTGTGTTGTCCCGCAAGTGTTGTTTTCTGGGAATAAATCCTGGGAAAACGCTTTGGGGACTGGCTTTGCTCTGCTTTTCACAGCAGCGTGGGATACTTTGGGTGCAGGTGCCACAGAAAGGTGTCCAGAGAGGGCGACTCCGCGACCTCCCTGGGCGGCTGTTCCCTCCGGGAAGGAAGCTCTTCCTCATGGATGCGGGATGCCCGTGGGAGCTGTCACTGGGAAGCAGCTGTGTGATGTCCCTTCCTGCCTGCCCGCCAGGTCCTGCAGCCGGGACACCCAAAGGAACGGTCCCAGTGTTGGGGAATCCAGGGAATGCCCCTGAGCGGATGCAGGAAGGGGAGACCCCCTGCTGGCCTGAGCTCAGGCTCAGCTCCCGGCGACCTGGAGCTGAGAATAATTTCCGTCCTTTTATAATCCCTGTTTAGCGCAAAGCAGGACATTTCCTCCCCGATACTCGAGGAAGAGCTGTTTGGCTTTATTCTCCTTTATTTTCCTGTGTCCCTCTCCCGGCCCCCCCTCCCGCTGCCCGCAGTGGTACAGCCCGCTGGCGCGCGCCGATCGCGTCATTATGCATCGCCTGCGCCACCCGGAAGCGCTTTGGCGGCGGCGGAAAAGCGGCGCGTGCGGCCGGTTTTGTTTGTGGCTGGCCCCGCCGCGGGGGCTCCTACGCGCCTCCCGCGAGGGCCTCCGCTCGCCGTCCCACGATCGGCCCCATGGCCTTCAACTTCAGCGCCACGGCAGGAGCCGGGGCCACCAACNCGACCAATGGGAGCAGCGGTGGCCGGCAGCGCGTGCCCTTCGGCCAATGAGAGCCGCGGCCGCCTCAGAGGCGCCGTCCCGCGCTCCGCCCGGCCCTCGGCGGTACCGGGAGTTGCTCTTGAGGCGCTTGTGATGAGGCGGTGTAGGTCCCTCGGATCAGCATTTTGCTTGCAATGGAGTCGTCGTTTGGACGGGATGCCCTTAGAAGTTCACTTTTAAGCAAGGTAAAAGATAGGGGTTAACTTGTAAAGGAAGACGTTTTCCCCTCTTCTTTTGTCACTGACAGTTTTGGTGAAGCATAAGACAGAGCTTTCCCTACCCTCACGTAGTAAAGTAATTAATTTTTGGCTCTGGACAGGTTCTTTGGACAGGACTGATCTTTACTGTAGTTAACCTGAATTTTAATGTCACTTCCACTCTGGGACTTTTACACACACTCTTTCTGGCCCCATCTGAAAGTAAAAAAATCAGCTTGTGCTGCCTGTACACTGTAGCAAGGTTTATGACACTCACAGACCAGTATCAGAGGGAAAACTGGGATTACACCTCAGGACTTCCCATTGTCGGTCCGGCATGAACCTGTTTCAGCTGCGTCCCAGGGGTGCTGGATGCATCAATAAATCCAGCAAGGCTGAGGTGGGCAGATTTTGGCAATAGAACTTGGATAAGTCTGCCCTGGAGTAGCTAAGGCTTGTGTGCTGCTGGAGCTGTGTTTCCTGGTTGTTCTGCTGTTGTGTATCTGAGTGTATTATTTATATGAAGATGATTTATTCTTGCCTTCCTGACAGTTTATGAATTAATTTTGCTATTATCTGTTACACTTAACACAGATGCAGCTGTATCCAGCAGTCTTAGGCGGTTAAAAATTACTCTTAATGTGAATATTGAATCACAGAGATGGTTTCATGTGCAGCTTTGAAATAAGGTGGGGAAATGCTGCTGCTTTATGCGCAGTATAATTGGAAAATAATGTCCTTACAGCAGCAGTGTGTGGAGCTTTTAACTGTTCTCCTTGTGTTCGATAAATAACCTTTTACTCTTGTTTCTAACTGTGCCTGTCTTGCCCATGGGGATGGAAAAATGCTTCAACTTTTCTGTCCTGGGACCTGCCTTTCACTTAGAACTAATGTTGCCTTGCTCTTTTTCTGCTTCCCGCTCGTCAGGATTTGGTGGGCTTGAGACTGCAAACTCCACTGCCAGTGGGTTTAATTTTGGGGGTTTCGGATTAGCTGCTAATCCCGCGGTGAATTTTAATATTGGGAATTTCGGTGTTTCCACTACCTCAACTCCACCCTTCAATTTTGGTAACAGTCTGGCAAGCGCAGGTAGATAATGCGTAAATACGTGTTCTGTGGTAAATGTTACCAGCAGGGGTCCAAGAATTACATCCCTCACTGGGAATCTGTGTCCATTACTAATCCTCATATCCAGTGAAGACTGGCGATAAAAGCTCTGGAAATGGGTTGAATGGGTTGGAGAGCCGTAGGCTTGGAGGGGTTTTGCCTGTTAAATTCTCAAGGAATAGCTTTTGAGGGAAAATAACCCTGTAGCCAAAAGTCTCTGAAATGGGAATGAATCAGGTGATCCCGAGCAATCCCAGAGCTGGTCCCTGTGCCATGTTTCCTGACACGAGATTCTTGGACTACTGCAGTCATGTTTCCATCTTCCCCCGTGTCTCCTCATTGGCCTTGCGTTGGCTGTCATGAATGCACCACACCTCACTAGTTCCTGTGGAGAAACATCTTGTATACCACTGGTGCAAAGTCAGAGCCCAGCTGTGACTGTTCCCCGAAAGCTGCCCTGCATCCCAAAACCGCCCTGCCCCAGCTGTCGTGTGCCAGGGAGGCCCTGCACGGGATGGGTGCACCCCACTTAGGCCGAGTGCCTAAGGAAGAAGCCTTTTGTGGCCCCATGGAGATCCATCTGATCTGAGCAATCAGCTGTCGTTTCACCTTAAGTGTTTCCCATTCCCTATGAAAACACTGGACTGGATGGATTTCGAATGCTTTTCTTGGTGTGCAATTAGCCCGGAGGGTCCCATTGCTGCTGCTCATATAGGAATTCCATCCATCCATTCCCACAATGTCATTGCTCTCTGTGTCAGCGCCTCTCATCTGTTTGGTGCACTCCAGGGGTCTCATTGGGGGTTATTTGCTGTGAGCACTCTCAGGCTGGATTTCTTTGGCTTCATTTCAGCTGCTCCAGAAGAGACCGTGGATAGTCCATTGGATATTTAATTTGATACTTTGATATTTAATTTGTACTCTTGGGTCCCTTTTCAAGAAAGGATGTCTAAATTTGCTGAGAGTACCAAGGTGCCTAAAAGTGGTGTCACCTGCTGGTGCTCCTGCCTGGGTGTCCCACTCGCTGGCAGGATGGAAACATGGGTGTTACAGGGAACAATTTCTTGTGCCCACTCACATTAAGATGTTTGCTGAATGGAAATAAAATGCAATTGCATATCAGCTTTGGTTTACGCTTTTCATTTTGTTTGTGGACAGGAGGACTGTGAGTATAATAGATCTAAAGAACCTTTTTTTTTTTTTGCTATTGAGATGTGAGTTAGGAGAGGCAGTGTCTTTGTGGCAAATCCTTTGTAGCAGACTGTCTTTCTGTGTAAAAGCAGCATGAAACACAGAGACCTTGGTTTCCCAGGCAGGTCAGCGCTCCACAGGCTGCACCTTGGGCCAGCGCTGTTGGCACCACTGGAGCTCAGGGCTCACTTAGGTCCTCTCCTGCTGGCCAGTGACTGCTTTTCCTGAAAATCTCTGGAAAGCTGATTGCTTTAGCATCCGTCTTCCTATACTAGTGGTTGAACTTCCAAATGAGATGTAATGGGGGGGATCATTGGGAAAAAAGGCTTTAAAAAAAAAAAAAAGCCTGTAAATTTTGCCTGTAAGCACAGATTTTTTTGCCTGTAAGCACAGCAACTGTATATATCTGGCTTCAGGCTTTGATTTGTTTCCCGAGGTTAGGACTATTTGTAAAGTTCACAAAACATTGCTTATTCCTAAGAAAGAATCTAAAAAATAGTACTGTTAGTTGTGTCTGTCTCTAGGGAAATCACATCCCTCTGGTAAAGGAACGAGGTGTCAGTTGACTGCTGCGTTTTTGTTTGCTTTCTTGACACACCATACAAGTTGTGGCTTTGTGGTCCGTGTTTTCTCCCCCATTTCCTTGGACGATGGACTCGGTCCCCATGCTCAGTGTGAACTACATGCTTGTGCCATGTGCCATCCGTCTGTCAGCACCTGTCCCATAACACCCAAGGCGTGCGGTCGGTGTCCCGTTGTGCCCAGCTCCGGGGGCCGTGTGCCACTGCCTGACCGCAGTCTGTGTTCGGCAGGTGCCTTCGGAGGCTTCGGGACCACCACCACCACCGCGGCACCCGCCTTCAGCTTCTCTGCTCCCACCAATACCGGCACCAGCGGTAAGGGCCTGAGGCATGGACTGCCTTTAGAACAAACCCAGGAGTGCTCTGGATTACATGGCTGCTGTGCTCTTTTTTCTCAGTAATCATTTACTTGTTTCCCCAGGACTCTTTGGTGCTACCCAGAACAAAGGCTTTGGATTTGGTACCAGTTTTGGCACAGGAACCGGAACTGGCTTGGGTAGTGGGTTGGGAACTGGGCTAGGCTTTGGAGGCTTTGGAACCCAGCAGCAGCAGCAGCAGACCAGTGAGTATGGCTTTTGGATTTACCCATCCCTTAGCAGTGAAAGTGCAAGCCTGACACCTTCAGTTACTGGGTAGTGGGACAGAAGTGTGTTGTAACAGGAGGCTGTTACACCTAAATTCTTAAACTAGAGCTCAAGCAAGTCCCTGGGCTTCATCCTTGAGCTTCCAACAATATCTTGCCCTTTGGCTTAATGCTGGTAGAAACTGTAGTTAGAGAATTGATGTTGCTGTCACAGCATTACAAGAAGGGGGAGGAAAAAGGCATTGAGGTTAATTTAAATGGGAGTTGGATTATAAGCAGCTTCAGGCTTTGAGTCCACTGAATTTCTAACAGCCAGCCTGCCTCTCAGATTTACATATTGAGGGTGCCAGATGATGACATGGATCAATACAGGTGTCTCCTTTAAAAAAAAAAGATTTCTTCTAGTGTAGCATTCAGGAACTTCTGTTGTAGATGAAGAATGACTGTAAAAAGACACTTAAGAAATATGATCTGTGTTTAATTCGTTTATTTATTCTGTGTTTTTATTTTGCTTCTCACATTATGATAAAAAGTGATGCCTGTGATAGGCAGATGATAGGTGGTAGCATGGTCGTGGTTGGTCCAGGAATTTGTTTCTCTTCATCCCACCCAGCATTAGGCAGCGGGTTGTTCAACCAGCCTGCCCAGACACCTGCTCAGTCCAACCAGCTCATCAACACAGCCAGCGCCCTCTCTGCCCCAACACTGCTGGGAGATGAGAGGGATGCCATCCTGGCCAAATGGAACCAGCTCCAGGCCTTCTGGGGCACGGGCAAAGGATACTTCAACAACAACATCGCTCCGGTGGAGTTCACGCAGGAAAACCCCTTCTGCAGGTTTAAGGTATGGCGTTGTTCAGCTGCCTACAGAGGGCGCCCATGCCCTTACTCTGCTGAGTCTGAGCATCTCATGAGTGTGGAAGCAGATTTTGTCATTGGGAAGAGTATTCTGAAACAGTATTTTTCCAGGTAATCTGCACAGTTCTGATGCATACTCATTAAAAGGTTCAAAGATGCTGGAAAGCTGGGTAGTGTGGAGGGACTAGATGATGAGCCCAGATGTGGATCATGAAAGTAACACTTTCATGTGCTGTAGCATTCAGGCTAGTGTGTGTGTACTTGGAACAGATCTATGGAAATTAATTTTAATGTGTATCTGTGTATGTTACAATAAGACAGAAACAATTAAAAATAACCTTCTTGTCTGAAAGAAGCTGTGAACATTTGGAATAAGAATTTCAGTCTAGATTAAAATAATGCTCTATGAACCTGGCCTGTGCCAGGTTTAAAATCCACCAGCCTTCAGCCTTCTTGTGATTTTATCTCTGCCAATGCTCATGCTGACTCCATTCCGTGTATGGAACCATCAGCAGTTCCAGCTCTTGCTTCTCATGTTGACAAAGAATTTGCAGCTCTCCATCCTCTGCAAATCCCACACCTGCTGACTGTCTTGCTAAGCCTCTAGCTTGTGAGGGGATTTGGGGCAGGCGTGGTGATACCCTCCTTCCCTCAGCTGATCCTTGGGAGTGCGAACTTTGTGCCCTGAATATAGGTTAATAATTCATTAAGTCTAGTGTTGATTGTGCACTTTATGAGACTTCCATAAAATCTTTGCAGCAACTGTGCCTGCCTAACAAATGTTTGGTTTTGTTGCATCACTGTTCTCAGTGTTACCTTGAACATTTTGTTGGCAATGCACTCAAAGGCTTATTTTCTTGTAAAGTTGTTGTCTGAAATTGCTTTCACGGTTTCTGAGCTTTGAAAACTTGCCCAGTGTAAGTTGTGGGATGCAAAATCAGTCATTTCAAGTTTCATTTACTAAAAAGAAGAGTTTTCAGGTCAGACCATGCCAGATACTAGGTTTACTCTTGTTCCTGTGGCTGGAGTGTTTCTAATGCCATGAGTTCACGTGCCTTAAGTGAAATACTGACAAGTTCATCTGTGCTGCCAGGGAAAGGTGCCTGCAAAAAATAGGGGAGAAGGTGGCACAGGGATAGGAACAAAGCATCTTAAGCTCGTTTGGTTATTGCCTCTGCAAACATCCGGCATCAGATAAGGAAGAAGCATTACATGAAGGGTTCCACAGGAATCCTCTTGTACACAGTTCCAGCTGTAGGGCACATGAGAAGCATGCAGCTCCAGACCAAGAAATGCATGCTGATAAGCTACATGTTACAGGCTGTTGTTTGAAGGACCACAGTAAAGTAAAAACCATCTATTCTAGTTTGAAAATACTATGTTGCATAAAGACATCTTGGCAGAGTTATTTATTTAAAACAGAAATAGCAAAGGTGTCATGTGATTGAAAACAAATTCTTCCTTAGCTGTCACTGGTGTGCTCCATGACAGGATGGCTGGTTCTGCAAGGCTCGCCATGGCAGGGATTATCTTCTGCAGACAAAACCGGGCTCCTGGGCACATCCTCAACTCATTTCTCTCTTCAGCTGAATTTGCACAAGGGGAAAGGTGCAGGTCACCCACCCACATGCAGTGTCAGGGCCTCACAAAGCCCCTGCTGTCCACCCTGTCACCAATGCTGTGTTGGGGTGACAGCTGATAGGCAGGAGGAGGTGAAAGCTGCCACTTGCTTTTGCTTGTAATAAAGTCTCATCCTCTGGTTCCATTTGCAATTTGGAAAAAGGGTCAGTTTGTAAAACATTCCTGATTGCTGTCAGCTCTGTTGGCAACTCCCCTAATGGGGAACTTTTTGTAAAAATCCAAACTGTTTCAAAAGCTGCTTTACTGATGGCTCTGTGAGAGAATGATTTAAAAAGGGATTAATTTTATGTTTCTGTAGCTCTGAATACATTGTGAGTTAAATTTTGAACCAGTTGCCCTAAAGATGGAAGGATTTAGCCCCTCCTCTTCAAGGATATGCTTTTGCTAAGTAACATACCTTCCTTTTTCGTTTGTTCCTTGGCAGGCTGTGGGTTACAGTTTAATGCCCAACAACAAAGATGAAGATGGCCTCGTGGTCTTGGTGTTTAACAGAAAAGAAGCAGATATTCGAAGCCAGCAGCAGCAGCTTGTAGAATCACTACACAAAATTTTGGGAGGAAACCAGACCCTTACTGTCAATGTTGAAGGTGTTAAAACGATGCCAGATGACCAGTACGTGAACTTCCCACAGGGTTGCCCATTTATATTGCATAGAAATATAGAATTGTTAGAAAGGATTGGTGCTTAAGTCTACTGTCCCCCCTTCTTGATTTTAGATGTGTCTGAGTTCGATTTGAATCTCTTATTCCTTCATATAGTTTTTCTTTATGGCATTAAGTCCAGTATCTTTCCAGAGATTTTTGGTTATTCTTAATATGGTACTAGTATTGCCATAGAATGTGGTTGTTAAAACTGGGGAGAGCAGACAGTGTAGTGGTATTTACAGCTTTTCTCTCTCCCTTGCTGCGTTAAACCCTGCAGCCACTGGTACTTTACATCTCACTTAGCTAAAGGAGGTTAAAAGTCAGCTGGGAGAAGGGAGAGCTTGGATTTTGGGTGGTTCTGTGTTGTGTTAGCTCCTGTGTGCTGCTGCCTTTTCCTGACGTTCTGCGTTTTGCCTCGCTCAGGACAGAAGTGATCATTTACGTTGTGGAGCGCTCGCCCAATGGCACCTCGAGGAGAGTTCCCGCAACGACCCTCTACGCCCACTTTGAGCAAGCCAACATCAAATCATCCCTGCAGCAGCTGGGGGTCAGCCTGTCCATGGCCAGGACAGAGCTGTCCCCGGCACAAGTCAAGCAGCTCCTGCAGAACCCTCCTGCCGGTGCGTGGGCTGGGCCTTTTGGGCTCTCCGGGAAAAAAGCAGGTGTCAGCCTGCTGGAAAACACCTGTGAAAAGAATAAGAGGAAAAAAAAGTTAAATATCAGAATAATCGTGTCCTGTACTCCCTTGCTAGTTTTCAGATGGGTCTCTTAGCTTGCCTGTGTGGCCACAGACAGTGCACATAGAGCTTTGTTTTAGGGTAGTTAGGGGCAGTTCATGTCATTTGATTAGATGACTTAACCTTTGTGTCTATAGCTTTTATATATGTCTATATTTAGGATATGAAAGGTTATTAAATCTGGATTGGAAAAGGCACTGGGCCTAGTCTTGCAGAAAAGTCAAAGCTAACTCCTACTGGGATTATTTTGCCAACTGATTTGGTACTTTGATCCCATTATTACTGATTTTTTACATATTAGTTTGTTTCATACAATAAGCAACTTTAAAAGGACAGATGACCCAAGCATGGCATGTTGTGGGAGCAGTAGGAATTTCTCCCTTTAAAGTATGGATTATCCAGTGGGAGCACCTACGGATTATTCCTTTCCCCTGCTTTCAAACCTGCAGGAGAGCTTGATAACCTTTGGGTCTGAATTTATTGCCCCTGCTCAGGATCAGGACTTTTAAAGAACTACCCTAGTTTAATTAACCTTAATTTATGCATTTGTAGGCATTCAAGTTAGCATAGTTGATAGGTTTTGTGTATTTCACAGCATTTTTTCCTGGTTAGCAGCTGTAACATCTCTCTATTCAGATAACCATATTAAAAATTTTTTTTTTTTTTTTAGGTGTTGATCCTATTATATGGGAACAAGCCAAAGTTGATAATCCTGATCCTGATAAGTAAGTCCAGTAGTCTGTCCAAGTATTGAAGTATTGCAACAAGACTTGGAAAGGGGAGAAAGAGATAATAATTGCATAGTACCCTTCAGATAGCTTGCAAGAAAGTTACCTGAGTACAACTTGGCCAAGTGCTGATCCCCTTGAAAGCAGTGGAGATTACTGGAAGTGCCTGTCTTAATCCCTTTACCCATTTAGGCGCTTAGGAGCTGTCAGGATAAAGAGTCTTACTGGGGTTCCTTGGTGTCCTCCTTTACATGGATTAGTTACTGTGAATTAGTTTTTGCAACGGTTATGGTTTTTTCTCTTTATTGCTTAAGGCGATGCAAATTTGTGCCCTGCAGTGGTTACAGATAAGTTGAGCTGGTTTCTTTATGGAGAAGGAGCAGGTTGTTGGCAACAGCGAGGACTCTAGAGCTTAGCAAAAGAAGATACGGCTATGTATTAATTTATAGAAGACCAACATAATCTGTAACCTTATATTAGATTCTGCTCATAATTACTAATCCTTACCCTATGTCCAGTATAAAAACATGTTGTAAGAAATATTTGTGTTCTCATAGGCTTATTCCTGTGCCAATGGTGGGTTTCAAGGAACTGCTGAGAAGATTGAAGGTCCAGGATCAGATGACCAAACAGCATCAAACTCGATTAGATGTAAGGTTGCTCATCTTTATTGTGACTTGCTGTTAACAAAGGCTGCACTATTAACTGCACCTGCCCCTGTGTGTTCAAAACTGAAATATGAACCATGTTCTTAATATATTCCTTAAATAGACCTTTTGCCCAAAAACTGAGCAGTGTGGTTTGGCTTTCATTTGTTTCAGGTTCATGCCTACTGTTTTGTTATAGGCTAATACACACCAGCTCCATTAAGTTGTACTGGCATGCACTTTTAAATTTGGGCAACAAATTTTCCAATGCCTTCTGAAAATCCCAGTTGCGTATGAAAATAAACACAAAGCAGAACAGTAGAGGTAGAAGGAAGGCTTCTAAAATCATCTGGGTCAAGGACACCAAGTTGCTGGGCAGTGTAGTGCCATAAAACTCCCAGTTTTAAATGAGGCCTAATGTGTTCTGTTATCAAAAACTTCTCTGCCTTCCAACTGACTCCCGTCTTCTCTGCAGATAATATCAGAAGATATTAGTGAGCTGCAGAAAAACCAAACGACAACTATGGCAAAAATTGCACAGTACAAAAGGAAGCTGATGGCGCTTTCGCACAGAACTTTGCAGGTAACAGGGATAATCTGAACAAGTCCTTTGACACAGTCTAGTGGCACAAGCAGTCTCAGAGGGAAGGAGAATCTGTTCCATCTTGTGCAGGCCAATGCTGAAAATTATTCGGGCCTCAGCTAACAGGTGTTCATTTAAGTACCAGGCAGAGCTCTCAGGGAAAGCTTCAGGTCTGCCGTACTTGGGAGCCTTCTCTCTCACTTACCCAAAACCACAGGACTGCCCTGAGGTCCTAGAGCAGCAGACTAAATGACACAACAAATCTAGTGAGAAACAGGCTGAAGGAATGGCAAAAGGTGTGGATTGGGTGGTGGGGAGAGGGATGGGCCAAGTGTTCTCTAATGAACGTCAAAGACTTCTTTTGTAGGTGCTAATAAAGCAGGAGATCCAGAGGAAAAGCGGCTACGCCATTCAAGCAGATGAGGAGCAGCTTCGTGTACAGTTGGATACAATTCAGTGTGAGCTTAATGCACCCACGCAGTTCAAGGTGAGTGGCTGACAGTTTGGCCAACAACTCTGGGGTTTCCTCACTAAAAACATGTCAGTTTTCTAAACCACGTGTGTGTACTGGTTGTGGGAGGCTTTCAGTCTGGCAGTGTTAGTAGGTTGTAGCATTCCTTGCTGAATAGCCAATAGGTATTTCAGGAGTTTTGAGTTCTTGGAAGTACTTGAGTGGCTTAGCCTTTGCACGTCTTCCAGAACATCTAAAAATTGAATGAGCAGCCATGCTTCCAGCTCTGCAGACTCTAGGAATGGTAGATGCTGGAGCTCTGCCAGCTGTAAATGAGTTGTGTTTGATTTAAGCCTGTTCCTCTTCCCAGGGCAGACTGAATGAGCTCATGTCCCAGATCAGAATGCAGAACCACTTCGGAGCAGTGCGGGCTGAAGAGCGCTATTACATAGATGCAGACCTCTTAAGGGAAATCAAGCAAGTAAGTATTACTGGGTAGAATCCTGGCCTACTCTTTGAATTCCCTTCATCATTTAAGTCAGACACACACTAACTGGATCTAGAATGTCATGTTCTTGCCTTGTTTGATGAGGTCATCCTTTTAATAGGTCTCAGTGCCAGGGCACCAAGCTATTTTACAAAATCGCTCTGTGGAGATAGGCTGTTGGTACAGAAAATGCTGTTATTCCTTCCTCAAAGAAGTGATGCCAGGCTTATCAATATGCCAGTGCCACCAGTCATCACACTTCTGAGGAGTATTACCTAGTAATCTGTGAATCTGAACAATACTCACACTGGTTTCTGAACTATCTGCAGCACCTGAAGCAGCAGCAAGAAGGGCTGAGTCACCTAATCAGCATCATCAAGGATGACTTGGAGGACATCAAGCTAATAGAACACGGGCTGAACGAGAGCATTCCCATCCGAGGGGGAGTCTTCAGTTGACCGCTGGAGGTTTACACAGAACATGGTAGTCAAGTTCATGGCTCACCTTCCAAGGCTAAAACTGTTGAGGTAAAATAAAACACATATCTTGTAGGAGCAAAATGGTATTTTGTCTGTTACTTTTAGAATTAGCAAAGCCTCTTCTAAGCTTTTAAAATTGACCTTTGGAAGGTTTATATTTTATAAAGCTGTATATGCTTTAACAAAAGAAAGAAAACTGAATCTGTTCAGATACCATTTTACTATAAAATTATATGTACTATTGTACATTTTTTGGTTTTTTTCTTCTTTTTTTACAATAGCATTGTCCTAAAAATGCAGTGTGAGGGGATTGTTTCACTAATGACTCGGTTTGTGGAAATCTTAGCCCGCTTCCGTGTTCCTGTCAGAACAATCAAGTAGCACCATTGTGTAAACAGCTAATTTAAGTCATTACAGAGATGTTTGTTGCTGTAGCCATATTGTTCTCTGCAATACCAGTCGATTACTGGGGCAAGCTGCAGAAAGTTCATGTTTCCAGTTTCTGTCCTTCCTTTGGACTGCAAGGATCTGAAGGTTATGTTTTGATCACTTTACGTATGTGAATTATTGAATTATACAAAGCTTTGCTGCCCCTCTAAGTAACAGAATGTCTGGACGTTCTCTCCTGCCTTTTTTAAATTGCCCAAGAATAATAAATTCAATCTGACTTTGTAACAAGTGGTGTGTGGTGTTGGCTCTCAGTGACATCAGCACAGCAGTGATGCTGCTCACAACTCCAGGTAAGTGCACTTCACAGCGCCAGGCACTGCAGGTAACATTTCACAGGCTGTGAAATGCAGTGCTGCAGAGCTGCTTGGCAGCCTCAGTCCCCAAACCAAAGTGAAAGGTGTGGCCCTTAGATCCTTCCTCACAGCAAGCACTGCAGAGCAGGTACCGACTCACTCCATGCCGTGGCCAGAGACCTGCTTTTCCCTTCAGTACAAAAGTCACTGAAAAAACTGGAACAAAAAACCAACATTCTCTGCATTAGGAATTTGTACAGCAGTAACAAACATGAAAGAGGCAAAAACATTTTGTTCCTTAGCCATCAAAATTAATTTCATTCATTGAGTTGAAGGACAGAAAAACAGAGATATAGCTGCAATGTGCTGGGATCTGTATTGTGCATTTGAGAGTGTTTGTGGAAGCATGATTCCATTACAATTGGAAAAGCATAGGTAGAACAGGATTAGTTTCCTTTGGGAAGCATAGTTCCAGTTAATAAATTGTCTGCACTGGGCCATAGCTCTAAGAAGTTCAGTGAGACTAGAATTCTCTTTTGGGGGCTAGGGTAGCAGTCTTAAGTGAAGTCTTCTGCCATGGGGCCCCTGCCAGACTGTGCCGCTTGTATTTGAGGAACACATTGTTTCTTGTTTTGCAGACTTTTCAGGCTCCACCCCACTTCACAAGTTGCTTTGAAAATAACTTGAACGCGCAGCATAGGCTCCCTAGCAGGGGCTACTTGATCTACTGCCCTGGGCTTTGAAAATTAAATTATCTCAATAGACTTCTTAAACAAGTTCCCCTGCTAGAGACAGTGTTGCACATTTGAGGTATTTTTTCCAACATTCTGCTCTACTACATGCACTTAGTATCTCCAGACTTCCAGAACAAGCTTACCACAGCAGAGGAACACCAGCAGGGAAGTAGGTATCATCACTGGAACAGCACTGCTGCTCACAGGGTTAATTAGAGAAAAAATGAACAGCCAAACAACAGCAATCTAGAAAAAACGGTTTATTAAAAGGAAAGCTGCGATCAAGCAGATGCTACCTCCTTAAAACACTGCCTACAAGTAATACATTGGCTTCCACTTTGCTGCTCTTGAATACACCTGTAACATTTCCTCACATTGACAAGAGAAGCTAAGTTGCATCTTCCCTTTGAGCAGGAAACTACTTAAAATGCTGCTTATTTTAAAAATGGTCCAAATTGAAGTGCAGCTCATCTATTTCACCTGTTACCTTCTCCAAATGGATCACAGCTGTTGCCTACAGTCATGTTTGTTTTGGGCACCTGCCTTCCCTTTCCCTGCTTGCCATCTGCAGGCACACTCAAGGTTAGGTTGGAGAGTCCTGGCTTTGTAGAAATCAAGGCATGGGACATGGCAAGCCACGGGACATGGCAAGCCACGGCAGGTTCTCACAACGGGCACTGTTTGACGAGGCGGAAGGCTTCCAGGAACTCATTGAAGTCAATGTTCCCATCCTTGTTGAAATCAATGCTGCGAACCAAGTCATTAATGCCATCATCCGTGAGTTCAATGTTCATGTGGGAGCTGAACAGCTTCCAGGTTTGCTGGAATTCCTCAAAGGAGATGAGACCTGCGGAGGAGTGTTTTACATGCTGCAGCTACATCTAATGTGGAGAACACTGGCTAAAACACAACTCAAAGCAGCAAAGGCATAATACAAATGGACAATTGCAGAAGTGTGGGAGGGAGCAGGAGGACCTAAGCCTAAACAAAAACACCTCTATACATACCAGAGGAAGTTCCAAAGCAGAAGGGAACACAAGGCAGTGATCAACACCCCCTGCACACCTGCTTACCTGAATGGTCTCTGTCTATGATCCTGAATATGGTCTCTAAGTTGGATCTGTTTCGATAAATGACTTCCAGCAAGCTCGACTGGATGTGCTGAAAGACATGATCACAGTTTTTATCCTTCTGACACCTCTTCACTCTGAGTTGTTACTGTAGGTGTCTCCACAAATAAGAATATTTTTTGCTCTCAAGAGCTTGCAAGCAGTGCCTTATCAAACAGGTTTGTGATGACTGGATCCTCTGTGCAGCTGCAGGACAGACCATCAGCAACTTGTCCCTTCTGGGCTCACAGTGAGCTGGGCTGCACTAAGAACTGCAGAGCTTGTTTGCTGGGCATAATTGAGAAGCTGCTACTTGGAGAGTGGAATGCAGTTTTCCTGCTCACAAGCCTGCATCCAAAACTACCTCTAGATTTTGATTTCATATCCATCATCTATTTGCAAAATGGGCTGGGTGCCTCAGGGCTATTTGAGGTCAGGCAAGGCTTCCTATCAACATTGTGCTTTTGGATTATGCATGAACCATCCACTGTCCTTGGGTACCATAATTGATTTGCCCATGCTGGGGATCTGGTGAGCAGCTGCTCACATGCTGCTTTGATGGAAGGGAGTGAGTGCTTACCTCTCGGCTCCTCTGCTCCATGGCCAGGTCATCCAGCCATGATTTATACTCCAGCATGCCGCCCTCGGTACTGCGCACCAGCTGCGGCCTCAGCATTCGCCAGGGCAGTCCCAGCCGCAGCACTGACTCCACTGCTGTTGCCCAGTTGCTCAGCGTGATCCTTCCTGTAGGGGAAAGGGAGACACCTCTGGGACACAGGTAGGGGGAAGCACATAAAGGCAAAGCAAAAGCCTGAATTGTGACACATACACAGTCTAGGTGCTGCTAACAGCACAGCATTATTTTGCAGTGCAGGCACAAGCGCACTTCCCACCCAAGCCTCAGCAAGCTTTTCATCATTGCAACAAATCAAGGCTATGAGGCTGTAAACATTTGAACAAAGGCAAGTCACTAACTTTGCCTATTCCATTAGAAACTTGCAGCCTAGTGCCCATTTTAGCAGCTGCTGTAACAACTGAGCTGGTTTCCTATGAACAGTTTGGGAAGAAAGCAGTTCTCTCCATGAGGACTTCGGCCAGGCACCTTATCCCCCCCCAGCTGACCAATGGACAGTTCTCAGCAACACCTCTTGGTCACTGCACAGCACTCCTGTCTGCCAGAGAAGTAAGAACTCTCAGCTCCTTCCTTAAGGCTCTGACAGAGACAACTGTCACAGAAGACATCCCTCACTTTCCTCTTCCCAGTGATTTTAGACTCCAGGGATGAAGGGCCTCTAGGGATCACCCAGCCCTTGTCAAGTGACACAACAGGCATGTTTCCAGGTCATCTTTTCCAATCCTTCATCAGTACTCCAGCTGCAAGGAGTTCTTCTAGGACCAGCCTCAATTACTACACATTAGGCTAGTGATGTCCTGCTTTTCCAGCACCCCCACTTAATGGTGTCACTCAGAGGCATCCACAGAGACTGAGTAACAGCAAATTACCTCTGGCACAGTCTGATACAGCCTCCCCATGACAGCTGGTGACAACTGTCAGTGAGCAGTCTCCCAACCAGCCACAAACTCAACTTAGTCATTTCAGCCCTATCCAACCAGGCAATGATCCCACACACACGTCCCTCAGCTCTGAGTTACCCGTATTGTCCCCGTCGTAGGCCTTGAAGGCACTGATGAGGGCTGAGGTGTGAGCAAAGAGCTTTTCCCGCAAGGCTCGAAAGGCTGACTCCTCCACTCTGCTGATTCTGGAGGATGCAGAACAGAGAGAAGCACTTGAAGGACCTGCCATGAATCACAAGAAAAACTGCACCTTCCCTCCCACCTGGCTACCTCCATCCATTTCCCAGACCCTCACACAACTACTCTGCACAACTACAGCTGCATCTCAGTGCTTGTGACAAGACACTGCATGCCCATGGCACAGTTCCCTTCACCTGATGCCATGAGTCCCTGCATTCATTTGTGAAGTAACAAAGCAAAAGAGAACCTCAGCAAAAGTCAAAAGTTAAAACCTGACATGGAAAAGAAAAGCTGAAAAATCAGCAACCTTTAGAAAAATCCCTTTGGCATTTTGTTAACATTCCCTTCTCAACCCTTCAGCTTTCCTCAGTAACTTCAAGTACAAAGCTTGATCCCTCCTTTTTAGAGCTATTTAGAAAATCAAGCTGTGAAAGTTCATCTCCAGAGTCAAACTTTTTAAAAGCTAACAAAGTTTTCCCTTTAGGAATTTTGACTTGACAAATATAGAGCAACTGAAAAGCCTTGCCTTTGGGTCATAGTGAGCATATGGGCTGTCTTGTTTGCTTGGTACTGAACAAAGTGGGGGATGAGATCTGGTCCCAGCTTCACATAGGCTCCCCTGTTGCTGCCAATCTCATAGTAGTTTGAGGCTGAAAAGATGGTCAGCACCTAATCCCAAAAAAGAGGCATTTGCAGTCAGTACATATAGGCTGTAATATTTACATACATATATATACGTGTAAACAACACACCCGCTCCGGAGTCCACAGACTCTGAAAGCACTGTGTTTTATGGAGAAGAGGGAGAGTCAGGTGGCAGCTGGCCTGGAAGCCCTGCAGTGTCAGCTCCTCGTGGGTGGCACTGGTCACATGTGAGTCGTGTGCTGGGCTTCTGCAATTTTCCTGTGCTTGCTCCCAGCAGTTCTGCTCTCCAGAGTCCAAATGCCCTGGCAAAGCTACCGACCTGACTGAATCTTCTGAGAACGGAACTTGGCTGCAGCAGCTCAGTAACACGCTTTTGTAGCTCATCTGCAGGAGCAGCTGCACTAAGTGGGGGCCATGGCACAAGTGGGTTCAGATCTTTTCTCAAGCACCACACACAAGGACATGGTTTGCCTACGCAACCATGTCCCCAGCAGAGCAGGTGGCTCCAGATTGTCCTGAACTAAGACCTCAGATGGAAACACACTTCAGTTAACTCCCAATAATCCTGTTCAAGGATTTTGCATGCGCTTAAAGCCCCACTGGAAGAAGTGCAGAACTGAGACAATCTGCTGCCCCAGAGACCTCACCCTGGCAGAATGGAAACCCAAGCATCCTTCACACCACCCCCAACTGACCTTGCGGTTGTGACAGAACTCGTAGCCCTCCTGCTTGCACTCATGAGAGCGGATCAGGAACTGCAAGCTGTACTTCTCAAGGAACTTCTCCGTCACATCAGGCCCAAAGTAGCAGCCGCCACCTCGCACCTTATTTTCTCTGCAGCCCTCCTGAGGCATGGGGTCGCTCCAGAGGACATCTAAAATCTGAAAGGATTGGAAAAGTTCGCTAGGCAAATACAGCTCAGTCTCTGAATCCCTCCCTAGACTGCTGCTATAACCATAGTGCAGGGGGACAGACGTGTTTCCTGCATTCCAGCTGAAGACTGTCACAGATCTGGGCCACCTCAGAAGTGGCAATATTGTTGGCCAGGAGCTACAGGCACATCCAAAGTGTCTGGGGAATGCTTTGCCTTTGCCAGCATTAAGATGTCCAGGAGCCTTGCCTGTCTTCCTCCATCCCAAGTGGACACAAGTCCCAGGCAAGAACAACCAGCAGATCCTGAGGCCGTTAGCAGGCTTAGTATTAAACGCCTTTGTTCTCTAGCCAGGACATTCTGCAGCCTCCAGAAGTACAAGTGCTGGCTCAGTAACCACTGTTTGGATTAAACCTTAATCTCTTTAACCCTGACTTCAATATATAGCGCTCTAGTGAAAAGGTGTGCAGCACTGGAAGGTCACATGTAATGTCAGCTAAGTAACTGTGGTTTCAGAGCACACAGAAGAGACTCACAGGCTGGAAGAAAGGAAAGGAAGTTCCCAGCTGCTCCTCCCAGGAGGTGACAAAGGTACCCAACGAAACATCCCCTCACAGAGCAGCCCCTCCTGGCCACTTACCAGTGAAGGACCAATTGCTGCAAGAGGCACCCACAGCGCACCCAGCTCAGGACCCTGCTGAGACTCCTCACCTGCTTCCACTCCTCCTGGCGAGTCCAGCACGGCTCATCCACACCCTTCAAAGAGACCATGCTGGAATAGGTGAGCTCCTCTGGCTCTGACTCGCTGATGTCCACCAGCCGGCGGCACGTGTCGATTTGCTCCTGCACCGTCTGCCGGAGCCACCTGGAGAACTCCAGCCTGTTGGCCGTGCTGGGAGCCTGGGCTGACTGGGGCTGCAGAGATAACCTGGGAGCTGCCTCATTCCCTGCTGCATCTGTGCCTGATTTGCTCTCCCCATTTATGGCCAGTATGTCTGGTTTTCTACTCGACTCCTTTCTCTTCCTCAGCCTTAACACAGAAATAAACTGAAAGATATGAGAGAAATGGAACTGATAACAGCATGAAAACCCAGATGTCCAGCTCTAACATCTTCCATTGGCAGACTTCAAATGACCCAAGCCTCCAAGCCCCACTCCCTTCTGCCATCAACTGCGGCTTGACTGCGGGAAACTATTAATGCCATCCCCTCGGACAAGCCATCCTGAGTTTACAGCTGGGCCCCACATCCATCACATCTTACTCTTCCTCATTGACTTCATGCACACAGATTTCATCTACAATGGGAACTAGGCAGCAGAGCAAAGGAGAAGCATTGATGATTAATGAAGGAGTTGTCATTGTATTTGGAGAAAGAAAGTGGTCTTTC
Organism: Rhadina sibilatrix; assembly: GCA_013400275.1. Taxonomy (NCBI): domain Eukaryota; kingdom Metazoa; phylum Chordata; class Aves; order Passeriformes; family Phylloscopidae; genus Rhadina; species Rhadina sibilatrix. The sequence goes on along the minus strand of VWYO01022390.1, from coordinate 123,458 downwards.
CCAACTAGAGAGTGAGGCAGTGACAAGTTGAATGATTTATCAAAATCCTTCTGGAAATCGAGGGGGTAAAAACAGGCTGGGGAACTGTGGGACAATGTCTCATCATGACTGTATTTTTACTTCAGCACTAGCACATATGCCAACACCATCCAAGGGATGAAACCAACAGAGCTTCATCCCTTCACAGCTCATGCACACACTAAACAAACCAAAACCTATACCTAAACACGCTTGTCTAGATGACCATCTGTTATATTTGCCTTGTCAACAGCTAAGCTGACATGTAGAAATGAGCTCCTCACCACAGATCAGCAACAGTGTTGTCTCTTGCAATAACTGAGAAATAAAACGTACTTTGTCCCTTTGAATTTTCTCAAGCATGTCCAGGTCAGTGCTGTCAGAGATGCCCCCGTGAATAATGAGGACTTTCTGATCAATCAGGGTGGCCAGTGGCAGCCAGCAGAAGACATTCTGAAACATCTTCAAGATTTTCTTCCCATGCACCTGAAAGAAAAAAGAGATAAAGCATCAAGCCTTCTAAGTGCATGTCTCACATGGTAAAGGAGACACAAACATAAGCCTACCTTGTATTTCTGCATCACTTCCTTGGTGAAACCATAGCTAAAGGAACAGGAGAAAGGAAGCTCAGTGGGATTTTGCACAACGCCCTCGACATCATGCTCAGCCCTGCACAGAAGCCGTACCGTAAGTTCACCATGTGGTCCTCGTGGTTCCCGCGGTTGAGATGAACCTCCTTGGGGTAGATCAGGAGGAAGGTAAAGAGGATAACAAGGATCTCAAGGGACTGCTTGCCTCTGTCTACAAAGTCCCCATTGAACACGTAGGACTTGGAAGGGGAAGGAAGGCCATTCTGTAAAAGCAAGGAACAGGCGGATATCACCCGAGAGGCCTCCCCAAGGTGTCCATATGCCCCTCCCCACACCTGCATAGTCTCTCACTTCTGTTCTAGGTTACAACAGTTCCTTGCTTATCTTTATCCTGTTGGCCCCAGCAGTGAAACTGGCTATCACAAAGAGTTGTCATTGGAATCAGCACTAGAAAAATTCCCATTGGCACTAATAAAACAGACATGGATATCAGATTTCCACATCAGCAAGGGAATAAGCTACTGATTTGTGAAGCCATTTAAAACGAATCAATCACAGAATTGCACGTGAATGGCCCAGTTTTGCAAACACTTCTCAACATGACCCATGGGACACCAGTTGCCATGCCTGGACAGCATCCCTCCCCAAATTTAGTGCCTACCTTGTGAAAGATGAGGAACAAGTCATCCAGCTGGCCGTGCAAGTCTCCTAACAGGCACAAAGAGACAAGTCACATTATGTTTACCTTAAAAAACCCCAACACATAACTTCCTATGAACTATGTCCTTTATAAATTAATCACCACTGAAATACTTTGGGAAGTGTAAGCCTAGTGGAAAAGGACATGATGTAAGGTTTGAGCTGCAGTCTGAGAAGGACAGTAAAAAATCCCTACACCATCTGCTGAACACCGATTGAGAAGCTTTGTTCAGTTATCTCTTGTGATGGCAGAACATGGCACAAGATTATCATTATATGGGAGAAAGCTTTGCATTCAAAATAGTGATCTAATGCTCATTTAACATAACATTGGAGGGAGAGGTTTGTTTTCCAGAGGCTGAGTGCCTGCAAAAGTCTGTGCTCTGTATTTTCCAGAAATATCTCAACATTTCAACATTAGTCAGAGTAGGAACAAATTAAAAAGCTTCGTCTGAAATTTACTTATAGGATGCAAAGATGCATTAACATTCTGGATCTGCATGCATACACTGGTGCTCACCCAGAACACCTCCAGGATTTTGTTGTTTAAATAATCCCAGACCAGAGAACAGGTCAGACCACTAGCAAGTTTTGTGACCAGTCCTCAGCTGGGTGTGGTTTCTGTGGTTTAGTAAAACAACTCCGAGTTTGTGGTGAGAGAAAAAAAGACCACCTTGGTATTTCAGACAGACCCAGCTGCCTCTCAAGGCATCACACATTTTGCTTATAGAGAGCACTTGTGTTCCACGCTCAGTACACAGGGAGGCATCGTACTCTCACTATCGTTTTCTCTCTGTCTCACCCTCCCATAGGAGCATTCCACCCCGGGGCTGCAAGGGACCCACCACACACGGTGACCTCCTCGCTGTAGCAGGTGGAGACATGGCTGATGTTTGGCAACTGCTTGAGGTGCTTCCTGGTCTCATGCAGGAGGTTTAAGACATAGCGAGCATGGAGCTGCTACTAGGAGAAAGTGAACGGATTAAAGCAGGAAATCAGTGGCCTCTGAGCAGCACCACTGGCTGCAAAGACTCCACCAGGATAGCCTGGACAGCAGAAACTCTCCCTGGGATAGCTGTCTATGCTGACCTATGGGCTTACAAACAAGATGAGGGAAATATTGGCAAACAGCAGGATGGCAGACACTTGCCCAAGGCAGCCCAGCCTCAGCACTGAGAGGGCTGGCAAGACAACCCTAAAGCCCCAGCACCTTGTGGACAAGGCTATACCCACTAGACCACACCACCTCCAGGAGCAGCAGAAAATCCAGCCCAGTATCACAGGTAAGAAGTTGCTCCTCTAGATCTTTCCTAGCTTTTCCACACTGAACTAGTCTGTGAGTTTCCACATGTCCTGCAGTGATAGATGTGCTCAAAGCCAGGGTGTATGCATTTAATACAGTCAGGACATGAGGAACCTTTGGTTTAGAAGTTCTCTTTGGAGAAGGGATGTATTGGCCTATTTTGCAGTTCAGCACATCAGCTGAGGGATGGCAGCAGAACACTGCAGTTGTATGAAGGCTTGTCTTGTTAGTGCTGGAGTGGTACTCAACTTATCAAAAAACTCAGAATTTACATTTTAAATCTGAGTCCAAGTTGCATAGCACAAAACATTGTAATTGGCTGTTTCCCTCTAGGCCATCCTCTATCTATCTACAAAACTGAGAAATTTGAACAAAAAATTATGAGAAGTTTCAACATGAGCTGTTGCTGATTTTTCCCTTTAAAAATGAAATTCAGATAATACTGGTACACCCCTATGTAAGTGTGCCATTTTTTCAGGAATATCTTTTCAGAAAGAATATTTCTATGGCATTAGAAAATACCATGTAATTTCCAACTCCATTTTGTTTACCAGCCAGCTTGTTATACTCCAGTCAACTGAGCTTGGTAAGAAAGTTCAGACCAAATTATCAATCCTGCAGCCCCGTTCAGAGAAGGGAAAAGCATGGTACCTTTTGGAGGTCCTTACTTGTTTCTGTTGGAAAGCTTCCAGCAAGGCCGTGGCATGGTCAGGGAGGAGTGGGAAAGAGAGACGGGGTCCGGTGTAGGAGTCTGGCACCTCTATAGATTCATAGTCACAGTATTTTTCCAGCTCTGCCTCTTTGTAACTTTCCCCACTTATGAACATGCGACTGATAAAATCCCCTGGATAACAGATTAGTGGGGTTTATAAAACAAAAAAAAAAAGAAACAGACAAAAAAGTAGTTAATTGACTCCAGGTACCATTCTGGTAATTTGCTACAGAAGAGATTTTTGGTTAGGCTGGCACTCAGGAGCAATCACAGCCAAGGATGCTAGGTTCTGCTTGGCACTGCTACAGAACTTGCTGTGGGGGAAAGGCTGCAGAGACAGATATCCATAGTGCAGCGTGCACCATTCTGCGAAAACATACTGAGCTTTAATACCCACTTCCAGCTCCTAAGAGAAGAAATTACCCCACGTCCCTTGCACAACTCAGTCTCCACGTAATTCACTCTCTATTCCTGATGCCATCACTCTTGAGACTCTTGGGCACATGTGCCATCCAGAAGATTGCCCAGCACTGGGCAATGAATAATACAGGGTGCAGCCTTTGGAGCTGCTAGTACCACATCTACAAACAGCACACAGACTTACTCTCTTTGCTGCTGCTTGGTGTGAACTGGTCCATGAGGTAACTGAAGAAGTTGTGAAGCTGCAGGAAGAGGGAGAGCCCATCATTCACCCCAGAATGAAATTCAACAGAGTAGCAATCTATGATGATCATCTTTCTGGAAGTATTACCTCTGCCCTTCTCATGCTGTCTGGTACATACAGCAACTCTCATTGTACCAATTCAAGTTTTGACTATCTTGAGATGAAGTCAAAACAGTGGCTTTGCCTTCAGCCACAGGCAGAAGCATGCTATGAGCCCTTCCTCTCCCTGAGAGCAAGGCAGCCATGTAAAAGTATTTTAATCCAAGTTAAAACATAACAAACCAAATAGACTTGCCTATTGCGTTCAGACTCCAGAAAAGTTCTGTTAAATAGCTCACTTTTGAGGTTCATTACTTTGTGTTCTATGCAACACAAGCAGACAGGGAGTCAACCAGTTCAAGAGGGGCAGGAAACCCAGTCCCTGGCCCACTGAAGCACTTAAGAGAGTTACCAGCCAGCAGCCAGAAAGCCAGAGTCTGGCACAGAAACCACTTTCGCATGTGTTTTCCTACCTGCTCTTTTCCTTGGCACCATACCTGGATCTGATCCTGCTCGCAGGCATACTCAATGGATTGAAAGATTCTCCAGGTGCAGCGGCGGCGCATTTCCAGCCGAGCCACGTGGCGCCGATACCACTGCTGGATCAACACAGCTGCCTTGAAAGCTGGGGGACAAGAACAGAACCAAGCTGCTGAGTGACACTGCCTGCAGCTGAGGTACTTGCAATGGCTCCTTCCCTACGCCTGAACATGGAAAAGAACCTTTCCTTCTCAGGAAGAAGTTTCCAGGAATTGTATTCTTTTGCCTAAGAGCCAAAAAGCCCTCTTCTTTTTGCCTTGTTTTTTTGCAAGAGGTTGGCCTGACCCTGCCTGAGCAGAGACCTCTGAAGCACTTCCAACCATTGCTGCTGGTTTCTCAGCACCAGACATTATCCTCCCTTTCTACCTACCTTGATCATTTTTATGTCCGTCTTACCCATCTCTAGGTGCTGGGGCTTCAGGAAATCAGACATTTAACTGAAGCCACACAAAGAGCTGGGGGAAGACAAGATACCAAGTTTCCTTCTAGAGCCTTAAAAATATGGGGATTTTCTACCTCTCTTTATGCCAAATAAATACCTCAGCATCTGCAGTTGTGGAAGAGCTTTAGAAGGACTCTATTGTAACAAATATCAACATGCCATTACCTTATCATAAGATAAAGACAAAACTACACCCAGAGTGGAAAAAGAGAGCCAGAACTTTTTCCATTTAATGACACAAGAATGAATGAGATGCCAGAATCTCCAAGTGCCTGTTTGAGGTTCAAGCCACAGCCAGCGCTGACACCAGGTGCATCCCACCAAATTATGGCTACCTGCCCTTTGATCTTTAGAAGACAGCGTCTGTATTCTTCCAATTCCAGTTTGTTCCTTCAAAGATTTCAGATGGAGTGTGTGCATATTTCAAGTGAAGTACATTGGTGCAGTTTCACATTTCCTATTTCAAGTTCTGCCACAGAACTTTACATACCTCTAGAATCTCTCATTGTCCATAGCTGGCCTTGTTCCCAGCTCTGTTTCTTGGCATCTCTCTTTGGATTACACTGCATCCCTTCCTGTTCCTTTCTGGAGCTCCACCCGTGAGCCCTATACTTAAAACATCTTCTAACACTGCTTCTCTGTCATCTTTAGCTGAGGCGGGGAAAGGGATGACTGCTGTATCTACAGGCTTACTTAAAATCCAAAGGAAACAACAGAGGTAGGGAACTAGGCCTGCTGCAGAAGGTGTATTCCCTTGCCACATTGACCAAAGCAGGGAGAGCAATGGCAGGTGTGTGGGAAAATCTTCATTAAAAAGAGGAAAATCCCTCATCTCTACCCAAAGGCTGCTATACACTGGCAGGAGCCAAAGAGACCATATTAATTCAATCAACTTGCATTAAGTACACAAAAAATGGCCCTCCAGACACTTGAGCAGGAAACAGTGACCTTTCTCTAAAGAAGGTATCTCAGTGGATTATATATTGAAAATAGTAATCCTTATAAATAATGATTCTCTTTCAGCACTGGGAATTGTAGAGCACAAAAAAGGAAGATCTACAGCTGCTGTTTGGCAGGGGACTGAGACACACTGAAGATGTGGGCAAGAAGGTAAGATTTGGCTAGCCTTAACTCAGGAAAAACTTCTGTATTCTTTGCCTTCTCTCTTGCTAAGAAAACGCTTACTAATCTGCTGGGCTTTGAAAAAATTCTTTCTGGTGACTCCACACATACCAATGAAAACAAGAACCTTTGAAACAGTAAAAATTAAACCTGTGAAAGACATGTTATCAAGTGCACAGTTAACATAAATACCACCATCCACAGCATTTAAGCCCCAGATAGGCAAGGCACTGGTTTTTATTCTGCTTTTACAGAGACTGACTCTGCAATTGAAAAAGCCAGGTGTTCTAATTTTGCAGTTTACCTGGGTGAGTTATACCTTGAAGTGTTTGTATCAGTTTGGGGGGAAAAAAAAATTAACAAATAAGAGAAAGACCTAGATGCATTTTATGATGATCCAAACCATATATCATATAAGCTGCTGCAAATAGACCAAAGTGGCAACACTCAAACCAGACTTCACTCCAAGGCAGGGCCAGTTGAACAGCTCTGCTCCCACATTTTCCATTGAAGACAGCCTTCAGACCTTGTATAGGGGGAGGGATGACATCTGGCACATTGCATTTGGGCAGAAAGTCCTAAGCAACTGCCCTGCTGCAGACAGCCAATCTGAAGGGTGTTGAGAACCAAAAGCTAGAAATTCAGAGAGGCTTTACTGCTGTAGCAAACTGTTGCTGAGGCATCAGATGTAATACACGGGTTCAAATAAGTAACTAATGTTGTGTTACACTTGATCATCTTAAAATAACCCTGAACTTGTTGGGAAAGTCCATGGACCTCTGGTGCTATGGGTGACAGGTAAGTCTAACTTAAATAAAAAGAATTTTTCAACAGTGGGCAGTAACAAACAAAACCTTAACCCCACTTTCAATCCTTACTTTCTTTTTCAAGCACTTGCAAACAGTTTGCCCCATCCTGCTGTTCTGCCAGTGCTCGTGACTGCATGATTCAAACAACAAAGAAAAGGCTGCTTATTTACTTTTTAACTCTTCCTTATATCTAAGGCCTCCCTCATCAGTTCCCTTTATTCCACAGCAGACACAGGCACACACTCACAAAACTGATACAATTACTGAAGGCTTATTATATATATAAAAAAAATAAATCACCACCGCTTTGAGAGCCATAAACAAGTTTAGATTATTAGCAGAGATAAAGAGCACTGTGCTGATGTAATTAGACAAACTGCACACTTTTTGTTTTACAGTTTTTCATAGCCACACCATCTCACCTTCTTTGTAACCAGATTTATTTGGCTTTGCTAATGGTTCTGCTTAACCAATCCTGCACCAGTAAGAGCCTTGGAAAACAATCCAGGGGAAGTAGCAGGGTGACATCTGTCTCACTGTCAGCATACACAGCACCTGCATTACCCAGAAGTGTTTAATCCAGCAGGTGTTGCTTCTAACTGTTGCTTCATTTCTGGTTAGGCTTGGGTGGATTTTAACCTACTCCTCATCTAAATAGCTGTAATTTCCTCAAGCCTGTTGTCTTCTGCCTGACACCTAAGAATCCTTGTCACAGGATACAGAAAGACAAAACCTCATTTCAATGCCATGAAGAAAGCCAGGTAACCCAGAGGAGAAACACATTCAATGCAACCTCCCAACAGTACGTGCAGGAGAAAACAGGAAAAGATCACTTTTCTAAGAATAACTCACCATTTTCAGACTTCTGCAGGGAGTACTTGTACTGGACGTTTACAGAACTACCAGATCCCATGTTCTCCAACCAATGCTCCAACGTTGCAAACTGGCCCAGTGTCACCAAAACCACAATGGAGATGCAGGGAACACCATTTGGTCACAATCAAAACAGCTGCAACACGTCCCACAGTGCCAGCAACCTACAATTAAATATATTAACACTTAATGATCAGATGGCCTCTCTTGTGCCCAAGTACATTTTCCATTTCTCCAGCTACTCCCAGACAATCAGGTGAGGATTTCTGTCTCACTGCTTCACATTTCAAGTGAGCTTTATAAACAGGAATCAGTTCAGCACCTTTAGCTACTTGAATAAAACTGTGCACTGTGACTGTTTGGCAAACATATAAAAAGCTTTTCAATACTGTTCAAGAACTATTAAAAAGTCATTAAGAAGCAGTATGTGCAGACAAATATTCACGTAGTCACCTGTAAAGCATAACTCATGAAGGATGAACACAAACTAGATATTTAGTCTAACCACAGCTAGCAGGAAGTCTAAAATAACAATTAGCTATCAGAGAAAAATAATCAGCTTTGTTAAACACTGCTTGCCTTGATCTCATGCATCTGCTCAAGTGTGGGAGCGTATTACACCATCAATTGCCAGTATAAAAGGACAGACATCCAGACTTTAGTAAGCTCACTGCTGTGGAAGCTCTGGTCTGGGTAAACAGATCCTAACGCAAGATTAGGTCAAACTCTGAAGTCTCTCACTTTGGGAATAACCATAATGTAATTCACAGTCAGATTTTTCTTCTGGAAAAATAACAGTCACATACTACTGCCAAAACAGCACCAGGCTGTATCACTGAAGCATTCAACAGATCTTTATTTTCCCCTGAAATTCAGGGAGGAGAAAGTTGAGAAATGGAAGGAAGGAAATAAACACCTGTACAAATGTTAGGACTGGTGCTGGAAGGAGAACACAGCTCAAAGTATTTTGAAGGGCAGGACAGAGTAACTACAGAGGCACTTCTGCCCAGGAGCAGGAAAAATCCTCCTCCTTTCCTCAGTTTCTGCCATCTTTTTGCCTCCTTCAGTCTCCTTCCACCTAACCCACGTCCTTCCTCTCACAGTAGATCAGATCCGCACAAACGCTAACTGAAGAAGCGCGTCCGGTGTTGTGTAAGGTGAGCGATCCGTGTTTGCTCAGGAAGGTGAGCCCTGCTCAGCCACACTGCAGCATGGAGAGGTTCTAAAGCACAGCAAAGGCTGGAACTCTCTCTCTTGCTCAGGATGCCCAACTGTACAATGGCATCCTCACAATGCCACAAGTGGGCAACACAACAGGGCACACCCCAATGCTCTCAGCAAAGTACCTACACCCTTGTTTTATTCTAACAATATAATTTCATATCTGTGTCACACATTGCCTGAAATCACTGACAAATTACACCCTATTTTACTGTCTTTGTGCTCAAATAATGCAGGTACCCTGACAGCTTTCCAGATTATTAGCTGCTCCAAGGGACTACTGCACGCTAAACTCACCACGTATAGCTCTTGTTCGTAACCTCCTGTACCAGGGAAATCAGGGTTCAGTAAAAAAAGTTCAGAACTTTTGAGCTCAGGCCCATCTGGCCTATCCAAACAAAAATTTCACTTAACACAGATCTGAGGATTTGAGCAAGTTTCAGCTTTCCAGAGAAGCAATGATATAAAATTATTCATTCTGCACTGGCCTCTTTCCCAGGAAACACTTCTAGGTTACTTTTAAAACAATGGAGAACAATTTTGAAGCAAACACTCAAGTATGGTGTTCAGTACTGCCTGCTGAGGATGTGTTCAGGGGTACCATTTTCTTGCTTAGATAAAATGTGACCTTGGATATCACTTGCCTACGTTGAGAAAATGTGACCTTGGATTTGAGGTCACCTTTGGCAACAATTTTTTTCTTATTTCCATCTCTCCCTGCAAAACAAAAGGGCATTTATTATTTGGGTAGCCCTACTTGAAACACATTTCAGCCATCCATAGTGAGGGATGGCCTAGTGTTAATGTGCCCTAATTATCACATCATGAAAAGGCTCATCAACAGGCCCCTCCCAGGCACTTCCTGGAGCCTGAACTTTTTCATTTGTTGTCCTCAGATTTTTGTCAGGGACACAATCTGAGCAAAAGAGTGCACAGGAGTAAATCAACTCCAATTGAATCAAACCTGTTTCAAGGCTGGGAGGACTGAGGAGGAAACAGAACCGGTCCAACTGCTCAGCACCTTGGATCCTTCTCATCCACCCAACAGTGACACACTCCCTTCCCTCCCTAAATGCCTGTACCTAAGAAATCGAAGAGGAACAGAGACCCATCAAGGCACAGCCTCAAATACTGGATGAACTGAGCATCAGCACCACTTCAGGTACAGGTTCTATTAACCTTCCAGGTGAGAAATATGATCAGCCAGAAAACAGCCAGCTACCAACCACTCCTTCCTCATCTTGCTCTTGGCTGCCACTCCTCTCCTGCAGAGATACTCCCTTCTCTCTGGTGCAATTAGGAGGCCTCTGCAACAGGTTTTCCTCACATCTCCTTTGCACAGGGCTGTCCCCAGTACGTGCCATGGCACAGAGCACTGGCCAGCAAACACCCACACTCTGTAAAGCCAGATGACAAAAGCCACTGCACACAGTTTTAAACCACCACTAAAAAGTCACGGACTTGAGAGCCCCAGGTGGATACAGACAACCAGTGGTACATCAAGTTCAGGGCCTCAGGAAAAGGCCACACACACAGACAAGATGCACATTCCTGACCACCACAGGTAATGTTTCACAGGCAGGAGAGAGACATAGCAGCCAGAATCCATGCACTTCCCAAGCCATTGGGTAACACAGTTCTTGCAACTCTTCAAACACAAGCAGAGGACTTGTTCAGTAACACCATCTAGTGTTATTGAACACTAAAACATAAAATTCAGGAAAGGAAACCTTGCACAAATCCACTTGAGTCAATCACACCCACAAACAACAAAAAGCCTAGGTAAAGTTCCTGGCTTAGCCTAATTATTTTAACTTCTCCAAAACCAAAGCAAAAGACAGCATTCTGAATCGAATCCTACACACTGGGAACTTGTGCACATCATAGATCTTTGCACAATGTGGTGCTCAACCCACAAGACCTGCCAGAAATAACTAATGTGAGGTCTGCTCCTAGGAAAGGTGACATTTTGTGTATAATGAACAGGATGCCCACTAACCTGACAGTTTTATAGACATTCCAGTAATGAAGGGGGAACAGGTGAGCAGAATATGGAAGACAACAGGAGGACATAACTGACTAGGAAATTTACTAGGGAAAAACCTAAAAGAAATGTTGGAGGGAAACAAATTTTAAGTTCTGCTGAAAGAAAAAAGAGCAAGAGTTTAAGAGCAATAGATTAATGAAAAAACAATCAAATACTTCTCCCAAGAAAAAAAAAATGCTAGCTGGCACTAGGGAAAGTGATGCTCCTACCTTGCCTCTGAGAGTAAATACCTGTGTATGGCCCACGTGCACATCAGACCCAGCACCACTCGTAGCTGCAAACAAGATTGTGTATTGTATTCCCAACACACACGCACGCAGTTACTGCAGCACCAAAAAGGGGGATTATAGATATAAAACTCTCAAATGCAGCTTTATACGCCTTGGCATTCAAAAAGGATATTTTACCTCAAACTTCAAACTATTTCTGAACACAAAACCCTGTTGCAGAGTTAAAAAGAAAAATGCAACTTACCTTGTCAAGTCCTAATTTATGGATTTGTTGAGATAAACACAGCTGAAGCTCTCCACTTGATAAATTTGGGTTGTATTCAGTACCCAAATGATCGATGAGTTCTGATGCTATTTGTTTGGTTATAGATGCAAAATCTCCTCCTCAGAATCCAAATAATAAAGTGAAGTGTTCTCTTGGGCAGGCAGCACGACAGGCCAAGTCTCTGTGCATATGCAAGCCAGAACTGGTGCAGACACTTTGATTTATTTACTGCCCAGTTATGAGCAGCCTTAAGAATCCTCTACCATGTGATGCTTAATAAAGGCTACAGATCTCAACTGGATTAGGATTACTCAAGGGATTATGAATGAGCAATACAGCATGTTGGCCTCGCTCATCCTAGGAGTCAGCTCTTACACACTTTCGAGCCGGCCTCTGCTAAACGCAAACTTCTGGGGGAAGAATAATTCAAGGTTTCACCCCTTATTTGTGTTGGGCTGAAGTGGGGCTTTGTACCTAAGCAATCTCTAGTGCAGAAAGGAAGGGATGTGAAAAAGCAAGGATAATTTATCTCTTTTTATTACTTCATAATTCCAGGGCTTGAGAAAGCAGGAAAATCACTGTTCTTTCCAGTCCTTAAAAAGTGTACACACAAAGCAGATGAAATATCAAACAAAAATAGGATCAACAAGCTATTCAAATAACTACAAATGATCCTCCCTTTAAAAAAAAAAATATATGATAAAGTCAGAATACCAGACTAGAGAAATACCTTCAGGATGTTTTGGCGCAGTCTGTCTTGGCAAAAATTCCCACAAAACATCCAAACCTACCAAAAAAACCCCCAATCACTGCTACATTTTAATGTTTCCAGCATTAAAATGATTTTATTTAAGTATAAACAATCACATCTCTTCCTTTTTACCAAACTTCAGTTCTTATCACAAGTACCTTAGCTACTCACAGTTATAAATTAGCTAAGTGGTAAGATGTATCACTTACCAGTTCATCAGTATTTATATTTTTAGCTTGTTGTTAAACTAAGACCAGGAAGTTATGTATCCTTTGGGTTAGCAGAAAAGCATGCAAGGTAGGAGAAAGACTTTGTTTTGTTGGTAAGTCAGCATCTTGGAGTGTTGATTACCACAGAAAATGCAAGGCTTTCAAGAAAGCAATTTATAAGGAAAAAAACCCCAAAACTACATTCCTCAATTGTTTAAACTTCATAACCCCAAAGCTGCCAAGCCACAAACACAACAGTGGGAGCAAATTGTTTCCTGAATATTCATAGATACTAACAACTTATACATTCCAGATCGTTTGTACACATTGAAGCAAATACGTTTGGCCAAATTTATGTACCAGAGCATCCTGCCAGAGGATAATCAGCCTAATGCTGCAGAGGTCAGAATGACTACACAATGCCACACCTGTACGGATCCTGTAGCTGTGGGTGGCTGTTATTTAAAGAAAACCTGGTGGGATCACAAATCAGTGCCTACTCTGTGAATTAAAGAAATGGCATTCTGGAATCTCAAAGACAGTGAACATTTTAAAATCTTCCTGCAGGACATCTTCAAACTTATCATTTGGCTGCTGTACGTCACTGTCCAAACTGGGTCAAGGCAAAGCTTGCAGCACTTTTATCCAGGCAGGAGGAGAGGATGCAGGTAAGTAGGTTATGAGACTCAGCACAAGGAGATAAAGGGCCCTCAGCTCCAGAAGGTGCTCTCAGAGCTGTTTGCATAACCAGTGCACACTCACCACAGCCAGCATGGCATGGATCTGGAAGTTGTGCTCTGTCACCTTCACACAGGTGACATTTTATCCAGTGAAGAAGGGCTCTTTCTGGTTTTACTTGAAGGTATCCGCTGGTCTAGACTCTTTAAATCCCTCAGTGTTTCTGCAGTACACCTAAGGGTCTAAACTCAATATACAGTCACAGCACAACCTGACAAAAACCCCACTGCTCTGCACTGTAAAACAAGATGTTAACTTGTACTGCAGGTAACTTGATCTGAATGCATAAAAACAAATACAACCATTTTCCAAAGTCACTGTACCAAACACAATCTCTTCTCATCTACCAAGGAGAAAAGTGCATTACCACAACTCCTGAAACAGCTCCTGATTTCTGATAGATAAAATACCTATAGTCTACAGCTGGGCATACTGCTGACTGCTGCATCTGCCCCTGCTAGGCCTAGGATCAACAACTTTTCATAGATGAGGGAAAAGGATGAGGACATAGAAGTACCCCATAAGCTATCAGCTGAATATTTTTATTTAATTATTTCAGACATCCAGGCTATGTATATTACAAAATGTATTTATTAGTCAGCACAGAGGTACATGGCAGATGCACAACTCCTACCAAAAATAATAGAAACCATTTTTACCCATCAATATCTACTAGAGCGTCAATTTAATTACAAGAAATTTCAAACTTCCATTACAGGTCATTACAGGGTCACCTGCAACACTTGAAAGAGTTAACATATCACTCATGAACTGAAGCCACTGTACTGCTCCCAGGAGTGATTTTAAAAGCATATGTTAGTCTTGCACAGCTTCCACTTCTCACTCAGTGTGTTGAACTAGAAAAATAAGCAAGAGAGCACAGGTTTGTCCAGAGTTAAGTGAAAAACAAGTTCTACACAATCTCTAGAAAGAATTACTCTTGCTAAAATCAGATCTGAAGAACTCCTACAAATATAATAGCAGTAATATTTTTTTAAAACTTAACTGGAACACAACTTCTTGTGCTCTTGCCAAGGCAATGCAACCAGTTTCTCAACACCGAAATCCTCATAATATCTCTCTGAAGCTGTCCCATGAGGCACCTTGTGAGCTCCAGAACTTGGACTTACTTTGCACATTCACAGGACAAAGCCCCAAAGGATACTGCTCACATAGTCACTGGTGAGCAGCAATTACCAACAAAGCTTGATTTTTCTTGGTGCTAAGTGCACCGTCCCCTCCTGCTGGGATTCAGTTCCCTCTGGCAGGGCTTCCTGTTATCATCCACCTGGAGACAAGCAAGTGCCAAGTGGAGAGTGGTAAAAACAGCCAAAACATTCCCAGAGGCACCTCTAGCTTTAGGTTGCAACATCCTACCCTTCCTCTCTGATCAAAACTCTAAGATCATCTGCAAGAGTTTCACTAGGAGAGTCATTATTTAACTCCCTCTAAAACAGCAAGGGAAGGTATTTATCCAAGGGCAATAAACAAGCAGAATCAGGAACTCAGACTGGGTCACCAGAGTGCCACTGCAATGCTTTGTCCCTCAGTGACTCTGCAGCTGAAATGATTGTGTAAGTACAGATGCCACTTACACCTCTGCCACTTCCATCCCTTCACTCCTCAGTTCTCATCCACGTCTGGTACCGATCCGGAAGAGCAGCACTCATGACTGTGGTGTACACTGTGTTACTGGCAGAGAAAGAGCAACAGAGCAAGTGAGTTACATTCCAAAGGCAGGAAAGGGAATTGATCTAGCTAGCAAAGCAGCAGGACAAATCTTTGTGGAAACAAATATTCAGCTTAGGTACAGAAGGATTAGGAAAACAGATGTATCAAATGAAAGACTTTGCACTAATTTTCAGTGGTCTTTCCCTCACACAGCACAACAGAGGAACTGTATTAAACAACTGGTACTGTATCTATGTCACAGCTGAGATGAACCTTTTCCTTTCCCCATTTCCTCACATTGACAGGGCAGAGGAGAGGTAGAGGAAGCCACTGCCAAACTCCAATGACAGTGACTGATACAGAGAATATACCGAGCTCCATGTAAAACTAAACCATAACATGGTAACCTGCAAAAGTGCAATTTCTAGAACAGCACAGAGGAATGGTGTATTGAAATACATCTCTTGGAAATCCAGTAAAGAGTGTCTTTATCGCTCTTACTTTATTACACAAATCAGAGCTATATCAGAACATGCAGAAAAAGCTACTGTCAGTGTTAACACCAACACAAAAGTTCCAAAAGTGGGCAAAGGAGTCAGCGTGACATCCGGCTGCTCCTCCAAAGGAGTCCTTTGTTTCACTACTCCAAAGCAACTTCCCATTACCAAATGGGAAGCCCAAACAGGTGCAGCTCCCTAACTGAAGTGGAACACACAAAAGAATGTTGTTGTGGAAGCAGAAATAGAGGGTCATGAGCACAAGCCAAAATCTAAGCTGGAAAACGACAAGACTCAGACATATAAGGAAAATCCTAAGGAAGTTCGTGGTGTTCAGGCCACTTGAAAGTGGCCTGAGGCACAGCAGGAGGCACAGATCAACATCTCTCAATCTAATACTTACTTGTTTAAGACTGGCTTCACTGACAACACCTGTACAGAAAGTTTGGAGAGTTGTCATTTGGGTAGATAAAGAGGGAAATAAATGGCTATTAAGAAACAGCAGTAGGATGAAATTATGAAAGGAATAATATAAAGTCAAGGACTTCTCGCCTCTTTTAAGTACCAGATTATTCTACAGAAGTACTTCCAAAAAAGCCCTCTCAAAGACATTGCAATTCCCAAAGCTCACCATGTCTAACACTAAGTGCCTGCGCTTGAAATAAGAAACTGCACAAAGATGATGGGATTCACCTCCCGCACTTTCCACCTGAACTGGTCAACTGTTGTAAAACCCCTAAATAGGAGTCCAGAAGCATTTGAACAACTTTCAGTCTGCAACTCCCCCAGAGACAGCTGTGCAGTAAGTAAACTTTGTTCCCCACAACAAAGCACAGCTTTTACATCCCTGAAAAAAGAACACTTCTGCTTTGTCAAAGAACTGGAAGAGCAACTCACAATGCAGAATTTAAGAAATACCTTAAAGAGTGTATCAAAGTTGATGTTGTGCTGTCCAGTAGCATTGAGAGCTTTGATGGCTGCAGTTCTGTGGGAAAGCAACACATCAATTAAACACACTTGTCTGTTCCAAAGGCTACAAAGCACCAACACAAACACCTTCTTACTAAAGGCCTTGACACTGAAATGTCTGCTTTGGTCCAAAATAACCTTATGTTGTGTGACTGGATCTCATCTCACAGTGTTGCAGTTCCTATTACTACTCCATTGAGTACATACCAAGAAGGAACCTGCCAATCCCTTTTTGCACACTAGATAGCCTAAAAATCCCAGTTAAGGGCCTTCCTAGGGCTGTCCAGTACTTTGGCACTGTCAATCTAAGTCATTTATCTTCTACTAAATTTTGCTTTCTGAGCAAGTTTTTGCCCTATGCATTATCTTTGCAATTTCTCATTATTTATGCTAATCACTGTCGCACACACCCTTTCCTCTGGCATCTGTGAATTGCACTACCCTGTATGTATTCCCTTCAGAGTGGCATTACAGGAACTGAATGAGCTGCCTGCTCAAGGAGAAAGCACCTGCCCTTACCTCTAACCACTTTGGAAATACGTGTTCTTTCCCTACAGAGCTTCCAAACGATTTACCTGCGATCATCAAAAGGAGGAGGGGTAGTCCAATGATCATAGTTGGTCTCCACTCGAAACCACCTGTAACAAGCATATAAGTAAACAAAAGGTGATTCAGTAGGTAATGCATCAAGCCCAACAATCAGTATCCCTAAACCCCCTCAAAAGGCAACTCGCTCCACTTGCTGCACACCCAAGGGCCCATGCTTGTAGATGTAACAGCCTTCACCATCAACTATGGAACACAGGAATAGGGTGTGTTGTTGGAACAAGCAACAGTGGGTGACCTCTGATCTCCTGCTGCAACCATGACCAAGAGGTGCCCCAGATCTCTCAAGGAAGTTGTGCCTCTATGCCAATGACTCAGAAGGGAATGTACTAAGCAAAAACAAAGTAGTTTTTTTCCTACTTACGCTCCACCTAAGGGATCGAGAGGCCAGAGATCTGCTGGCCCTCTTCTGTTCCTCGTTATGACCATGCCTTCTTTGGGTGAGACACCTCCCACAATATAGTAAACTTCAGCAATAATGGGAACGCCAGCCAGTCTGAGAACAGCGGACTGGAAGTCCTCTGCTTCGCTCAGAGTCTAACACAAAAAGGAGATGCCAGTGAGGTTAAGCACAAAAACAAGCACTGGGACATCTTCAGAAGAACAAAGGTCCAGCTTTTTTGAAAGTTGTAATTGACTCTGGAGTGCTACTTGAAAAGATTATTAATATAGCAACATAACAAGGAGCATAAAATAACCCCTGGCACAAGTATTCACCATCTAGGAGTACAGCTGTCTTATCTGGTTACGACACAAGTCACAGCTAGCTGAAACACTCCCTAAAACAGAAGTCTTGGCACAGCTTCCCCAAGACCTTTGGCACTGGAGGTTGCTCTCCAAAAGGACCAGAACTGCCTCATCACTGAGTACAAGGTCCACACTTAGCTTCTCCTGAGAAATCCATTTGCTTATCAAGTTGCTAAGCCTTCTGTACCACTGATTCTAATTTACTAGATGCTTAAGGACAAATGTGGCACAACTGTGAAAAGTAAGAACAACTCAGTGCACTTACATCTCGCACAAGCCAGCTGACAGGGTAATTC
This sequence comes from Rhadina sibilatrix, assembly GCA_013400275.1. Lineage (NCBI taxonomy): Eukaryota > Metazoa > Chordata > Aves > Passeriformes > Phylloscopidae > Rhadina > Rhadina sibilatrix. The sequence goes on along the minus strand of VWYO01022390.1, from coordinate 105,400 downwards.
CTATTGAGGAAAGCAGCTATAGCATTTTCCCACCATCTACCACCATCTGGGGAGAAAAAATATTACTGTACATGTAATTTATATACAGTGAGACAGGATAGGTGCCAATCAGCACAAAGTATCAACATTTTACGGGAGAAATGTCAACAAGGAGCACAACCTTCAGATTCAATATGTACAGATAATGTAATTCCAACTGACAGTCAGCCAAAGCAGCTGGATTATCACCCCTTCTTTCCAGAAAGCATCTCAGACCTGTCATAACAGGAGTGATAATAATCACCTCATTACTCATCTTATGGAAATATTTAAACAGGAATAAATCCACAGAAAAAATAAAACAGCTAAAAAGAGGTAGTGATATTGTTTGTTACTGAGAAAAATAAGTGAAGTGCAAAAACCAGAAGGCCAAGTTTGTTACTATTTAAACACTCACACTTTGCAAAGCACACAAAAAAAAATCAGTCTGCTTGTCACTTGATAGACCCTGACTTAGTCATCCTGCTTCCCAGCCATAGTTCATATGCTCTTTTCCCTCAATTTGTAGTTCAGTTGGAATAAACTGAAAACAGCATGCACTTCAGATAAACCAGCAGGCAGTCAGCAGCAGCCCATGGACAGGACTACTGCAGCATGTGTGGAATGAGCGTAGGATGTGAGAGACAGGACTTTGGTACACAAGATTTCCTCAATCAGGTCTTCCAACATACTCAATAAACACTCAACACTTGCCATTAAGCTGAACTAAAAGCTGTTTGCCCCAATAAGTATCAGCCCAGGACACTCCACTTTTGAAAGGACTAACTAACTACTCTAGAATCAGAAGCAGTGTGCACATAAAATGTGGAAAGAATTTAGTGAATCCAACAAGGCAGCATTAACAAGGCAAACAGGAAGCAAGAGATGCAAGTGCTCCATAGCAGAATGCCTACTCAGAGATAATGTACAGGTGGAACACATACAGTGAATATTGTTTGCATATTTAAAGAGTTGAAGAACAGATTGTTCAAGATGAAAAAGAAAAAAGCTTATCACCAACACAAGGGAAAAATAAACATTGGTTTATTAAATGTTGATTCTGGGAATACATTATTGCCAGTTCTAACAGTCACCTAATAAAGAATACAGTATCAGCTTCTTAAAAGGAATAAAGGAAAGAAATGGAGGAGACAACATCCCAAGCTTTGAGTTGGACATAACTGTCATTATTTGTGAAACTGAAGCCCTGATGAACAAGGCAGTGACCTTCCCCTGCCTTCCCCACTGCTACAAGTGTTAGTGCTCAGTAGCGACATCTCTCAACTCTGCTCTACTACTGATCTTGCTCAACTGCCTTTCTGGTGTCTCCAGGCATTCCCTCAAGCCCTGCTGCCTTTCCCCTAGATCTTCCCCCTCCTCTCCTTCCAACTGCCTTATGAGGCCAGACAATCATGGAATACAGCAGAATCAGGAAAGGAGCTGATTCTTTGCTGTCCATACTGCATCTTACCTCAGCCCCATCTCTGCCACCTTCAGTGGTGTCCCTTGACCAGATCACACCTTTTACAGCATTCCCAAGGCTTTCCCCATCCTTTGACACTTTCAGCTCACGTGACACTGCTGACAAATACCTTCTCCTACACAGCAGCCAAAACCAGGCATGTGTGCTTTCACTCCCTGAGGGTAAGGCAAGGCATTCCACTACAGATCCTTCCTGGCAACCTTAACCTCATGGTTGCCTCTGACAGAAAAAGGCCAGGGCAGGCAAAAATCAACATAAACAACACACAACACCTCCTGCGGAAGACACTTCCTTTACCTCGTTCATCTCCGGAGATGGTGAATTTGTATGGACTTTGCCCAGTCCATAAGCCGACATAACCAAGAAATGTGGTGCCTTGGTACGCAACCTGAAACCAGGAAAGAGAGCAGTTGAGCATTCCAGAACAGAACACAGTTGGAACCTGCAGCCTGTACTTCTTTCTATAGCTTTCATACCGACATCACTAGAGCACACCCTGCCTTCAGTCACAGGAAAGCATGCCAAGTAAATTATAAAGGGACTCTGGGGCCTCAAACTCACAGCATTTCAGTGATTTGCCATCACCAACAGCTGCAAGACTTCTACTCGGGTTGATCTGCCAAGCAACAAGCAGCAACTTTTCCATTTACAAAACAGGCTAATGAAAGTTAAAAAAAAAAAAGCAGATTCATAAAACTGCACCAGCAACAACTGTTTTTGGAAATCTTTCTCTAAAAACACACTTATTGGTCATAGAAATTCACAAAGTCTAAAGAAAAAAAAAAAAAAAGCCTTTGAATTGGTTCTTACCAAAACTGATCTCTTTGCCATATTCCCTAAACGTTCTTTATTTTTTTAGTATCTTGACATTTCCTTCTTTCAGCATCTCTTAGAAATAATATCTTCAATACTAGATTAAGCTGTTCTACTTTTTCCAGTCATTTACCATAAACTGGATGTCCAGAAAGGAAAGAAAAACCAGCATTTATCCCACACTCCTCAAGCATAACTGGGCTGCTTTAACAATCCAGTATATTTGGGATGGGAACCCCATTCCTACATTAAATCTCCCCATCTAAGCAGCTACAGGGCTGTCCCATTTTTGATGGAACACCACGCAGCCACACCAAACCCAGACCATACCTGTCCACTCTTTATAAACTGCACATCCAGCGTGATCTTGCTCAGTATATCGACAAAATCATAATCCAGGTTCCGACCGTGGTAAATGTTTCCTTTGTCATCCTGAGCAACAATGCTGGTACAGAACCTGCAACCAGAACAGGGCAAGGAATGACTGAAAGCACAGCTCAGGCACTGCTTGCAATATTCTAGCTGCAGGAGCTCAACCTTTCAGTAGTAATTGAGCTGATGCTCTGCTAAGTGTTTTATTAATGTTACCATACAAAGAGGAGTCCAGTACCACACCGCAGTCCACAGCAGCTCAGAAATGACAGGGCAAGCCGAAAGCAGCACTTCCACTCAGGAAGAAGAATTATTTCATTTCACTTTTTTAAGTTGTAATGAAAAGCTGACATCTGAAAGCATTCATAAAGTGTCACACTTTCGGCATTTAATTCTGATGATTTCATTTCCATTTGGACTCTTGATAATCTTAATCACAAGTACGTAAGTTCAAATTAAGTCCCATCAATGAAATTGAAAAACATTGGTTCAAGTATCAGCCACTTCAACAACAGACTATTCTCTAGAACAGGAAAAGTGCTCAAACTCTTTGGGTAACAACTTCAGTTTCATTAGAACAGGGTTTTTGGTTTTTTTTTTTTTTGGCGGAGTGTATAAGCAGGGAATTAACTTATTTTCTCTGTACTTTTGAGTTGGTCATTCCAGTGATGCATAACTCCACCTCTCAAAAAAGGTAAAAAATTCTTCACTTCAGTAGGTTATTCCCACTTAATGGGGTTTTTCTAGTATCCAAACCAAAAAACTTAACTTCAAGGACTTCACCAGGGTCAAGTACGGCAAGTATGCTCTGTGAAACACTAAAACAGCCAGCACCTAAGTGTATCATATTCAATATTAGTCCTTACTAAACAGAGATAATAAATTGAGTACTACACATTAAGAAAAAGGAATAATTCAAATGCAAACATGCCTTGATATTTGCTAAAATGGATATGGAGAAATATTTCCGGCTCCCCAGAAGCAACACCAAGTGTTGATTATTCTCCTGCACCATGTTTCTGGGGCAAAAAGGGACAATGAAACAAAGGATTTTTTCAGTGAGATTTTGCTGCCTTAAATACACTACAGTAATTTTCCACTCTTCAAATCAGGAAGCGATATTATGCAGCCATTATGAACCTTCAGCCAGAAAGTAGTTTAGTAATAACTTTATCTCAGACAAATGACAGAGCAACTGATTATTCTAGCCTCCTTTTTAGCAATTTTTAAGTGACAGAAAACATTACATCATCTTCAAACATAACTGATCTCCACTTTTGGATAGACATATCTTAGCAGCAAAAATGATTTTTGGATTTTAATACGTTTCTATATACGTACATACACAAAACAGCGGTAGATAAATATTACTTGTACTTCCCAATAGAAAACATAACCGTTTCTCGTTCTATTCAGCTTTCAATCTGCCAAATGAGAACGAGACCTTCCGGCTGAACAGATGCAGTGGTCTCGGAGCCCGTGCAAGTCACCCACCACGTGCCTTCTCCCACGCTGAACCGAAGCTCTACGCCCACCTGTACGAGACCGTGTAAGTACCCGACACTTACGCAGTGGATTCGTAGGCGAAGTTCAGCAGGATTCCATCTCCGAGACTTATTCCCAGTGCTTTACACATCCCCGCAATCTCTCCCGCGAAAGGCTGCGGCATAAAAAGCTGCAGTTCGGCCGCTATGGGCTGGATGACCTGGTGAACCCATTTCGGTACGTTCTCGCTGTAAGACACACCCGAGGCGTTAGCCGAGAACGGGCCAGCCGCTCACACCTGGCACCCCTGCGCTGCTCCATCAGCCCTCCCGGCGCGGCCCCGCTTGTCCCCGTTCCCCGCCTGCCCGGCCGCACGCACTCGATGACCCGCTGCACGGCGGCGCGCAGGAAGGCGGGCTCGAAGTGCCGCAGCACGGGCAGCCAGCGCTCCTCGGCCGGGCTGTCCAGGCTCACGTTGCAGCGCAGGGGGGCCGCCGCCCCCGCCGCCCCGCAGAGCAGCGCCAGCAGCGCCCACGGCCCGCAGCCCATGGCGCAGGATGGAGCGGCAGCGGCGCCCCGGAGCCAGCCCGCCCTTCCCCGCGCCGCAGGGCCCGCCCCGCTCCTGCCCGCCCCGGGGCGCCACCGCCCGCCCGCAGCCTGCATGCCCACTTCGTCCCGTGAGACAGGGGACAGAGCAACCACAGCAGCAGGTGTATGGTACCGGGTAATGTGCATTGCCCCCGCGCTGCCGCTGGGCCAAGCTGACGAAAGCCGCTCTAACACTGTCGCTTCCACAAGGAGGGCAGAGGGGACAAACCCACGCTTGGCAGAGCTGTCAGCATGCTGGCTGACACAGCAAGGCTGTAAACAAGAGGGAAACAGGAAGAGAGGAGACTTGTCCTTAACCGCGGGGGCAAAAAATTCCCATTCCCTTTCTGTGGCAGAGGTTATTAGTTTCTGGACACATGCACAAGAAGGGAAACTGCTCAGCTGCTCAGCAGAAAAAAAACGGCCCCACCAGTACAACTGTGGGTTTACAGGTTGTACTTTCCTTCTCTTCCTCCCACCTTTGGCTCCAGCCCCTGCTCCACACTCCATCCCCACAGCACTCCGGCTCTCAGCTACACTTGCTCCTCCTCCTGCGAGATCACTGCTCTCCTTCCCCAGTACCAATCCCTGCCCTTCCCTCAGCAGGAACATAATTTGAAGATGAAAGATGTAAAAAAAAAAAAATCCTATTTTGTCCTTCTCTCCCTTAAGCCTCTCAGTTTTTTTTTCTCTAGAAAGCAGTGTGACAACAAAACAAAAAAACCCACCAAAATCCATACGACAAAGAATTAACGTTATCACAAATACATATTCAACAAATTGCTAAGCGAATTCCCACATGGGATATGAACATTTACCTGGCTTCCTAAAAAGAAAGGGAAAAAGCACCTCACCAAATGCATTTCTGTTTTACTGTGCATGTGGCACCTGTTTCTGCACCACAAAGAAATCCATTTCTAACGGACTTTGAGAAAGGATAGCATAAATAACTCCCTCAAGTTATAAATACTTTATCAACTCCATTAAAACAGGTGGCTGGGGAAGGAACAAAAAAACCCATTAACGGTCCCAACAGAGGTTATGGCTAAAGCACAAGTTCAACTGTAGACAAAGAATCCAAACGTCCACACATGATTCTTGCATGTACTTGCCAAGAGACACCAGCAAATCTCACCCCTATAAGAAAACATTCTTTTTTCTCTGGCCTATGATGCTATTTTTGTATTTAAATGGTAAAAACCCCCTATCTCCCAATATACCAACTTTATTCTTCTTTTCTTAGTAAGCTATAATGAACTGATCTTCCTCACAACTCTTGAATTAACTTGAATTAATTTTACTTGCATCACATATGAATTTGGTATTATTAAATTGGTCAAAGCCAGCTGCTTAGACAACAGCTCATCCTGTCTGTACAGTCACTCCCCTAAGACAGGCAAAGATGCTATGTCCACGTGCTTGAAAGACTGATCAGAGTATTTTTTTCCTTTCTGTTGCTTTGTCATTAATTGCCTCAAGTACCATACATTTGTTTATTTTAATACTTACACATAAAAAAACCCACTGTAAGTCAATTACATGAAATAAAAATATAATTGCCTTCTAGCCTAGAATGCTTAAAAAATAATTTCAAATCCTCCAAGGATTAAGGCCTCTCTCCTGTTGATGCAGTATCCATTAGGTTGTAAGAGTTCCATTTGCATTTCCAACCAGGTCAGAGCTAAATCCATAAGGCACCACAGTCCTCCTTCCCCCCTCAGGGTGATGGTGGGTGGAAATCAGCATCTCCAGGGCAACTTCTTGAAGGGTGATGAAGCTCTCTCCAGCATTTACTTTAGCAGCTGCTTTCTCTTTTTCAGAAGTGCATCTCTAAGAGCCAGCTAACCACAAAAGAAGAGGGGAATATTCAGGTAAGGAGCAAAATAATTGACAAAGCACCACTACCACTTCAGACAGAACTCTTCAATTTCTTTAACCTCTGATAAGAACACTAAGAGCTCATCAGCTGAAATTGGGAGCAGCAATGCAACTGCTAACCATTACAGTGGCAGAAACACTGGGGTAATTCACCTAAACTTCACAAAACAATTAAAGAGCTGAGCATTACCAAATCCTATACAATGAAGATTAGAACAAACCATTCTACTGACTCATTTCAAACAGAAGAGACCAAGAAAGTTACAGTTCAGCTGAGAAGTAAGTAAAATTGGTGTTTTGTGAAGGAGTATTACAAAACTACTTTTCAAGGGGGAAGGAGGAATTTTTATTAGTGCCATTATCACCCTAAAGAGATATTTTTGTGCTTCAGATATTTTTTAAGCTAGTAAAGGAGCTAGCTCCAGACTATAACAAGCAGGTTATTTTATCTTACCACCAAAAAGTGCAGCAGAATGCAGCACCATACAACTATGATCCTCCAACCCATTCAAAACACTTATGGTTAGCAGACTGGTGCTACAGCCTAACTTTCATGGGAAAAAAGTAGGAATAAATGCTGTTTAGCCATTACATTTGAATTTAAAACATTAATAAGGGCAAAATCCTTCAAGACTTTTTTTTAGAATAACTGAGCCAAGTATAACTGTAAACAGCAGCTTCCTTCAAGTGCCTGGATTATTCATGTGCAGCCTATGTTGTGTGTTTTGAGAGCTGGTTTCAATGTTGTCAGCCTTAACTGAGGTGAGGCACAAAGATGCCAAATAAACATGTACACATGATACTAGTCCACATCCTCCTGCTCAACAGAAAAACTTCAGATATTGTCTACTGAGTCTACTAATAGTTCTGCCTTTCCCTTCCTAAGGCAAGAAATTGCAGACAAATCACTTGGATAACGTGTATGATCCTGGAAACAACTCAAAAGTTCAAGCAGCATGTACACACTTGTACAAAACACAATCCAGGAAGAAAAAAACAACTGGACCACTGGATTATTCTACAAGTTTCTCAAACTCATTCAGATGAGTTAATAATACCTTGTAAAACCCTAGACTGGCAGGGGCTTCACCACTGAGATCAGCATTAGTGTGAAACTAGTGTTAAACTGAAGTATGTTTTTTCTAAACAGCAACTACAAGTAGCTTATAAACAGCATTTGCATCTATTCCTCAGGAACATTTGTGACAAGCTATTAAATGACCTCTAGGCCAGGACAGATGAGTCTGTGACAGAAGAGTAACAAGAGAAAGGTCAGAAACTATGGAGAGTCAACCACAACCTGCAAAGTAGCTCTTCCTCTGAGACAGGACTCAGGCAAGCCAAGCCACAGGCTTTCTCTGAGTTACAGCAGCAACACCTCAGGCCAGAGAGTAGGCAGCACCACACCTGTATTACCACAAACTACTGCTCACACTGCCCCATTCATCTCCAACATCAAACATTACCTGTTTCTCCCTAAAGGAACGCTTGTTCTTGGTCCGGACACTGTGGCTGTATCTCATCATCATGAAGTTCTTCTTCTTTTGCTTTTCTTTGTTGGAAGAGCTGGCAAATGGGTTAATTCTGGTTTTCTTTCTCACAAATTCTTTTCTGTCTGTTTTTCCAGCCTAGAATAGACAGTGCAATAGAACAACAGGGGGTCATTTTCCTTCACCTTCCATTAGCATCACCTGCCTGATGGTAACAGGTTCTATGGCAGTAACAACATATCTGGGTTCAGGATGACTGTGCTCATACATGCCCTCTCCCATACTGGCTGTATTTATTAAGTCACAGTGAAAATTGGGTCTGTTTGCATTTTCATGGTCACATGTGACCAGCAGGAGATCGTTTACTTGTTACAGCAAAGATGCAGCAGCAAAGAACCAAACAAATCATATCTCAAAACCCACATGGCAGCTGGGCACCTGTCTTAAATATATGCAGCTTCAGCATTTCCTCCTGCACAAACCCAAACCCAGAAGGGTCAGATACAGAACATGCCAGTTCCTCACCTTTGCAGTTGCCAATCTTGTCTCCTTGTCCGACTTGGGCTTCTTGTGCAGATGTTCAATATCTCTGAGTGAAAGCAACTCTCCCCTACACACAAATCCAATAAATGTCACCACACAAAACTTGATCTGGCAAGGAAAACAAGATGCCCTCTTCCTCCTTTGTCTCTCACTCATCTTAGGCCACTGTCTCACCACAAATTTAGACACAAACGCTTCTTGTTCCCTTCAGGCTGTTCCTCATGTGTGGGGATCTCCATTACAAAAGTCACCCACTTATTTTTTAAGTCCTGCTTTTTCACCAAGTTTAAGTAACACTGGAGCTAAAACCAAGCAGCTACTGCTACACAATGCCCCCTCTCACACCTCTTGGCCTGAACAAGTCAAACAAAGAGTCTCAGACCTCCCACAAGCTCCTCATGTCTTTTTTCCCCAGCTATAAGCCAACCCCCAGCCCAGGATCCATTCTAGGCTCTGGCTGTCACCAGGAAACACTGATCAACAACAGAGCTCTGTGTCCTGCTGCAATGAAAAGTTGCATCAGTAAAGAACAGGTAAGAAAAAGCACTCAACAGTCCATATCCTACCTGCCCTTCTCCTCCTCTTCATCATCTATTTCAATATATTTCCGCTTTGCAGCTTTGCCAGGTGCAGAATTAAGTTCTTTGGAAAGCTGGGCAAGACGTATTTTCTTGAAGTCTTCCTGAGTTAGCAGCCTGCTTGTACTGACTGCTGCAGCTTTGGCTTTTCGTTCCTCTATGGGCATGCTTTTCACTTTTTCTGCCTTTGGAAAAGAAAAAGGTACAAAAGAATCAGAGCTTTGCAGACCACTCCGGTGCCACAATCCATGATCCTTGCCTCCCAGATACACATCATGCACTGGCAATATTGTTGGGAAATGCTACAATCAGACGTCAGGATTTTTCCTTGTCTCACATCCAACACCTGTTGTTTGGATGGAGTACATGCACACCAGATTTTGTGAGGACAAAATCTGCTCTCACCTGATTATCACAGCTCTGAAAGCACTGAAAGGTAACTCCTCCTTCTCCCCCTCCCACCCTAACAACACGTGTACTTCAGCAGCCCTGCTGAAGAGCACTTCAGCCTCACTGCTTCAGGACAGCTTGCTCTGAAGGCCTGGGTAGATATGTAAGAGCAGCTACATGAAGGTAGAGAGCAAGAGGATCCTGTCTGCGATTAACAAGACTCATCTGTACTTGGTATAGAAGAGACTTGGAACTCACTACTTGTTGCTGCTCCTCATCTGAGGAGTGATGCACATCAATCCATTCTCCATCGTCGTTGTCCTCCTCCTCACTCAGACTAGCACTTTCCCAGCCATCTGCTCACAGAACAAGTACAGAGCTGTTAACACCAATTCATCTTCACTACCTGGATTGGCAATAATTGATGCTTGCACCACCTGTTCTTGCCACCTTTCATTTATTTCACCCATCTCCAATTGCATTTTGCCCCAGGACATGATCCATGCTATGCTCTGCAAAGCTCAATTCTCATCTCCAGGGTAGGATCCTGAACTAAGCAGGTATCAGTTTATTACTGATTACACTCCTCAGTAATACTGTTCCCCACTGCCAGCCACCTAAACCGAGAAGTACTGTGATTTATAGCTGTGTTACTTAAGACAGTGAGCACTGCTCTCACTGCTGTGCTGACCTTAGCAGCTTCAGCAACCAAGCCCAGTGTTACGCAGATCACTACACAGTCTGTCCCATCAGGGCCTTCGTTCCTCCAGCATCTTCAAGGCACTCTAGAGTTCCTTCACCAAACTCTGCCTTGTGTTTACACTCTTCCATCTCTTTTCCCTGATTCAGGCAGGGGTTTCAGGGTGTGTAAAGCATTTATACAGGAACTGAATTAAATAAATATTATATCCAACTACTATTTTGGTGTTCTATAATACTCAAAAGGTTTTATTCAGAAGAAGCTGAACACAAAGTTCACAGCTGCACTCTTCTGTCCCTCTGCTTCCCCATCTCTGTGTTTATCACAAAAAGCAACCCAGTACCAAATCCCACTGACTAACTGCACTTACTCAAGGATTGAGATGTGTAAGCCAAGGTACAGCACAGCAAGAAATGACATGCACAAACACCAGGTTCCGTGTCTACATAAAATCTTAGTGACGGTGATGCCCAAGTCAGAATTTTTAAAAAGAAAGGCCAACCTTCCTCTTGGGTTCCTTCTTTTTCCTTTTGATCCTCAACCTCCAGTACTTCTGCTCCTGGAATGTAGTCTTTGGCATCCAGTTCTCCATATTCATGAATCCTGGCTTCCACCGAGGCCTCGGTAGGCTTACCCTGTACATTAACAAAACACACATTAAGTGGGCAACTATTGTGATGCCCACCAATCCATGAAAATACCTGGAGAAACAGGAGGGTGTGGGTCCAAAGACCTTTCCTTATTTCATGGGGCAGAGTTTAATTACTCAAGTTGGATGTGTCTTGGAAAAGAGTTGAACTTCAGGAGCATGATCTAACCATGAGTTACGTGAATCTGAACTAACCAAATGTGCATATCACACCATGTCCAAAGGCAGCAGGCAGAGCAAGAACACAGACTTGACTCCACCTTCTCAAGAGGATACTGAGACCAATTCTCATCACTTTTGAGCACAGCTGTTTTTAGTGAGTGCAAAGCACATGAAACACTTACCCTGAACTTCTTCTGCAGCATCTCTGGATTCAGAGAGCGGAACAGGTGTATCAAAGTTCTTGCAGACATCATCACATCTGCCCAGAAAATGAGAGAGTCAGGAAAAGAGCAGAACTATGAGCAAACCAAAGCCTACACAGACCACCAGCATTTACAGCTGACTCACATCTTCTGAGGTTCTGGCTCCCTCTGATTTTTCTAGTATAGAACACAGCACTTCCTCAGGGCTAACTCTTCTTAACAATCCCTTTCTTTACTTTATTTTTGTCAATTAGCTCCCCTGCCATAACTACCCTTTGACTGTCCTGTCTCCCATGGCTACACACTCCAAATAGAGAGATGTAACCCAAACACTTAAAATGGTCTCACAGCCTGTAAAAACCAATTAGGGACAGCACTGCCACGAAGGCTGTAACTAAAGACCACATAATACAGGGGGGAAAAGTTTCAAGTTATATCCATGTAATGTTTACTTTTATTTTTATGCGTCTTGTACTGAACAAGGTCTCGGAGCAGATCTTCAGTCATGGCTAAGGGACACCTTGCAGTGATTTCTTTTATTGCGTTGATTCTAAAAATACAGAAAATTCATTATTTTCTCAACACCAGTTAAAAGAAACTGCCACTTACAGACTGAATTACCTGCAACTTGAAGAACCTTATACAGCATTTATACAACACATAGTGTAGGAGCAGAAAACTATCAAAATACCCCCAGCAAAAATAAAGAAAGTTGAAGCTAACACACTTTTAATTCAAGTAACTTCCTAAAAGAATAACACAAGTTACAGGAAAAAGTTGCAAGTGGTTTAAAAAAAAGTATATATTTTACCACACTTGGAATTTGACCTGACTCATACAATTCTGTACCCACCCTACAGTCATGACCTCCCCAGAATTCTTGTCTGTGACAAAATTGTTGGCAATGGTCATCAATACTGACTGGATAATCTGAAAGTAAGAAAAAAAACACATATTTAATAAAAACTTAATACACTTAGATGTTACTAACAGACAAATCCTTTTTCACAGAAAGGCACAGCAGGACATGCCAGTACAGTCCACAAATACTTTCTCAACATGAATTTTCTTGCAGAAAATAAACATCTTTCCCCCCTACCCCCCTTTATGAAACAATGCCACAGAACTTGCAAAAATTGCTGCAATTACCATAAGCTTTTGCAAACAACCTGACCAATTCCCCTTCCCTCTCCCCACATCCACACACTTAGTTGCATTTCCATCCTGGCCTACTGCCCATTTAACATCCATCACAGGTGGAACACTGACCTCAGGTGGTACCAGCTGATGTGAAGCCTGTGCAGCAAACAGAAGAATCTTTGTCACTTCTGGAAGAAAAGCAGGAAGAAGATGCCAAAACATATTGCTGCAGCTTGCTACAGCAAATAAACACATCCCTTAAAACTCAACAAGCTGCTCAGTCAGTCCCAAAACCATTCAGCCTGAACTTCTTTGAGACAACTGCTTCTCCTCTCCCACCAAGCATTAGCAACTCCTCTGGTCTCCATGCAGCCACAATAGCCAGCTAAAGCAAAAGGAAATGCTCCAGAACTGGAGTCAAACACCAGTAAAAAGGAAGCAGCATAAGGTAATGCTTAGCTCAGCTAGTCAGGATTAGGCACTCAGATTCCTTTTCTTCCTCTGCTGGAGCTTCTCAAATCCTCAGGGGTAAGGAGCCCTGAGTGCACACAGCCTCCACAGAAGTCCAAAGCATTTGGCACTTCTGGCTGTCAGGGACTTGTACATCATTTGTTCACACTGGACTACTCCTGCTTCCCACCAAACCACTGCTACCTGTCCGTTTTCATCACCACTTCCATCAAATGCCTGTCTCATCACACGAGACATGAGGCATCAGCAGTACCCAGAGAAGCTACTTACCCCTCTGATGGGGCTGGAGGAACCTCTGAACAAAGGGGTAGAAATTAAAAAGAAAAAGCTGCAAGGCAAATTGTAACATATTATCTTTTTATTTTGGAACTTGAGATCATCTTCATAAGCTGATATATGGTAAAGCCATCTTATTCTACTGTGCTCACCAAATGCGTCAGATTTTACAGCAAAATGTTGTCTCCTACATTGAGTTTGATATTTGTGAGGCAAGGAAATGAACTGTACCAAGACAAACACAGATGCAGTCTCTCTGCATCTAGTCCTTACCACTGAAATCCTTATATGCTCTGAAACTGCCCAACTTGGACTGGATTACTCTTTACTTAATCCAGTGCAAATATTTCATTACTGAGTAATCCGCACAAAACCCTCCAAGTGCAGGAACTGCCAGTTTCTGTCTTGTTCAACACCACCTGACTGATAACTCTGGGATCAGCAGGAGCAGCTTCCCAGGAAGGTCTTGGAAGCACCAAATTCTCCCCTATCCTTCAGGTTCAGCTCAGCTATTCCAGACCAATATCTTTCTCTAGGAGAGCTCACTTAGTACCACCAAGTCTGTACCACTGTGCCATTCCATGAGGTCCACTGGCAACTCCCTGACCATCCCGACACACTTTTGGACATACACAAAAACTAAACCTTATTTTCCAGAGGCACAAGGCCAGAACATGCCCACATCCAAACCAGGCTGGCTACCAACAGACCACCATAAAATGACCCCAGTACATACCTCATGTATTCCAACAAGCCTGGATATTAGGTCCATGAGCATCATCTTCACTTCAAATCGCTCCTTGCAGTTCTCCAGCTGCTTCAGCAGTTTCTCAGCAAAGTCTGGAAGAAACAAAACTGGATTTGCAGTAGACCAAAAGGGCACAACACAGAACTCAAATGGCATTACAGTCAGAAGAGGCAGTTTGATTTGTTCTTATTTTGAAACCCCAGAGTTCCTTCACAGAAAAAATTCAAGGTGACCAAAGCACTTATTCCAATGAGTTATTTTACTGTGCACAGGTTCAGCAGACAGAACCAGCAGATGTTCTCCAACACCATAACAGCTGGATCAACACTGACGACTAAATTTTTAGATACATTTTGGTTTGATCTGAGAAAATGACATTCACTGCACACTCACCTTGGGGATCATGAATCAAGTGAATGGCAGAGAAGTTGAACACCTCTGGCTTGCTCTTCTTTTTCTGCTTCTGCATGGAAACAAGAGTAAAAAAACCATTTTTCTCTTTCTATGAGTAAAGTGCTTCAGTTTCAAGGTTGCTGACAGAAGCTTGCTGCTTCTTCAAGAAGATTTTAAAAACTATCCCTGTTTTCAACCACACAGCATTATCTGCCATCTGCAGCTAAACAAGCAGGGCAGCAAGGGAACTTCTGTACTAGAAGGATAAAGCCAAGATGATGGAAGTCAGACAGCCCTCTCCTCACCTTGAGGACCTTCATGGCTTTCTCCAGTTTCTTCTTGCGCTTGGTGGTTTTCTTGTTGGTCGCATAGCGCATCATCAGATCTCTGGCCGTGGGGGCATCATCCTTGGGGAAGAACACAACACTCAGGTAGCCCAGGCTTCAAATGGCAAGCACAGAAACAAACTACCAATATTTTTCAATATCACATACTCTGAAAACTATCCCCTGCTGCCTAAATGCCCCAACACATAGGTACCAGCATCTAAAAAGAAAAGAGTTCTCAGCATTTCTCTTTTAACAGACAGCAAAGACATCCTGCCATCACTTGGGGCCAGCTGTCAGACACTGAAATTGATTCTGAATCACAGAAACATCTGGAGACAGCCAGACAGGACAGTGAGTAGCATCAGAAGCAGACAAACTGGCAGAGCCAGAGTCACCAAGATGACAGAACCAGTAATGGGTCTGAAAAACAGAGAAGGGGATATTTGGTCACAACACCCACCTCAGACTCCGACTCGCTGTCCTGTTTCTCATCCTCATCTTTCCCAAGAAAGAACTTCAAACCAGCAACTAATACCTGAAAAGTAAAGTGAGTTCATGTGGGACAAGCTGACAGAATTTACAGTCACCCTACACACACATCTCAAGCTGTGCAGACTTAGCTGGGTTTTTTTAATAGGCATGGATCTGATCAGAAAATAAACCAATTTACAGCCTGAAAGCCACAAGTGCTTTACAGACCCAGACAATTTCAGTTGCCCATTATCACTCAGAGGCAATCAGAACCAAAAAGCACCTGAGTTGCCACAATTCCTGGAGCCAATTCAAAGCTGCCAATTGTCTTTTTATCACCCTGCAAAATCATCTCAATCTAGTTGCTCCATGTCAACCTTGTCAGGAGGCCCTACACAGGTGAGAGCCAAGATGATGCTCAGAACTCTCAACTTGCATTAATTCAGATTGTTTTGCTGGATAGGTTTTTAGTTTTGGTTGGCTTTTATTGAATGGAACCACTTTTGGACCTTCACAGGGTAAAAACTTGTCTCAAGCCATAGTACAAGTTTTTAAAGCCTCCAGAGCCAATGCAGAAGACCTAATATTCAGTCAGGCCCCAGGCAGGACAGCTGCTCTCCTCATGAATCAAAGGCTCGCAGTGCTGATATTAGGGATGTGATATCCTTCAGCATCTTCTATTCTGAAAAGCAGTGAAAAGAATAGCCACACTCCCCACACCAGTCTACACTTACTACAAGATAAGGTGCCAAGCTCCACCTCCTCCCATCAGTGTTATTTTGAGAATTAAACAAGCAACAGACAAATCAGTGAAGTTTGTTTGCTATAACAATGTATTAAGTTACATCGTGAAAAAGGTAACAAAGGTAACAGCAAGCGTATCAGTGATTTCTGTTCTCACCTTGGTCACTTTGGAAAAGCAGGCAGTTGTGATGACATTGACTGTTTTGGCATCATTCCTGGAAAAGAAACAAACCACATCTCTTATTCCAAGTCTGGAAATTTCACATTATTCTCAGAAAATTAGTTCTCAGCAAACATATAAGCAACTCATTTCACACAAGACATTATTTCTTCTCAGCTAAATTCCTTTGCAGAAGTTACAACTCGACTGGGCTACAATTAGGAAATCTAAGTCACTATCCCCTGCATTATGTTTTGGACTACATGCCACAAAAGATGCCCACGTGCCCCACAATAAATGGCAAATCAACACAAGCCTGCCAGACCCACCAAATATTCCTTCTGTAAAGCTCTATCATCACATCCAGAGATATCTTGGCAGCAGTGGGATTGCTATCTCTCAACATTGTGTACATGAAATTCTGCAGAGCCTAAAAAAGAAAGAGAAAACATGTTTCTAGAGGCCTTCCAGTACAGCAGGAGGTCAGTTCAAAGTACACAAGAAAGCCGAAGCACCTACCGTGTTCACTTTATTGTTCTTGTGTTTAGCATTGACGTTCTTGATGTCCGTCACAATGTGAGTGTACAAGGTCTGCAAGCGGAGAGATGACAGAGTAACACGCACAGAGGCAACCCTGTGCCAAGCACTGGCATGGGACACAGCCCATCACCTCTGAGAACATCACTGAGTTACAGCAGGAAAAAGACCAGGAGAGCATCCTGTGAAGACTCAGGTATTTGAAAATCATACTGAATTTACAGTACAGCAAAGCAGGACAATGAACAGCATCAAATATTGCTCCAAATCCTGCCCCCGCTTCACTCAAGCCTGTTCTGACAGCCAGCTTTTTCACCTGCAGACACAAGCAAACTGCTCAACCCCAAACAGGACAAGCCTACAACCTGCAACAGCAAGGCCTTTCCAGCAGCAGAACTCAGTTATTAGTCCAAAACAAAGCTGGAGCCCTGCCTATTAAGACTCTATTTACCCAACCAAGCAGAAAATTGCTGCCTAGTCTGGTATTACTTCTTGCAAGTTGGTCAACACCCACTGGAGATGCAGATTTTTGTCAGCACAGCTTACCTTTCGCAGCAGTTTATCATGACACCGCAGCAGTTGAAAGAACAGCTCCAGCAAACTCGTGGGATGTATTAGATTCTTGTTTCTCAACAGGATCAGAGCCTTACAGAAGGTCTGTAAGAAAACCCAAATTTCACATTCCCCTCCAGCTTCTCTTTATTGGCAAGCAAACCGCAAGCTCTCAGCTCGCACCAAGGGCAGGGTGAGCCCAAGCCGGGGTCTCACCATGCGCAGGTCGGGGTCCAGGACCGTGTGGTGGTAGGAGAGCAGCTCCTTCAACTGCTGCGGGAAGCTGGCCATGTGCTCGGGGTAGCAGTGGGCAACCTGCGAGGGACAGGGCAAGTGAACGCTCTAGAGCACACCTGGGGTTACCTCACAAGGGCTACGCAACCAGTAAGTTTAATTGTTTGTTTATCAGTGACAGTCAGCGAGGCCGGTACCAAGCACAGGCTGCCACAGCCGCCCGTGCAGGGCTGGGGGCCGCGGGCTCACCTGCGCCAGGAACATCAGCAGCTCGGCCAGCTCCTTACTGGGCTTGTCCGGCTGGAAGGTGAAGATCTCCACATGGGACTGGTAGTGGTGGTACTGCTGCAGGAACTGTGTACACAGAGAGAACAGCGGCGGCTGAGCAACACCCGCCCGTACCCCCGTGCCCGTCCCGCAGCCCGCCCCAACCCCTCCCCCGGTCCGCACCTCCTCGGTGTAGGAGGTGGGGTCGCGCTTGATGAGGTTCTGCAGCTGGGGAAGGTTGCTGGGCAGTTTGTTGCCCTGGCGGCCCGACATGACTGCGGCCACGGGCACCGGCACCGCACCACGTGAGCGCTCAGCTGGCCGCCGCCATCTTGGCCCGCCCCCGACGGCCGCCGCCGAGGGACAAACCTGTCCGAGACGCGCGCTCCGTCACGGTGCCCCCTGGCGGCAGAAGCTGTCAGCAGGGAATGACCGCTCCTCGCCGGCGTCTCTTTCCCTGCGGGACAGACTGCGGCAGCCCCGCGGGGTTAAACACACAGCGGGGCACGGCACGGACCGGAGCTGCCTCCGCCGCAGCCTCCCCGGGCACTTATCCGCAGCACTTCGGCCTTGCCACTCCAGCACAGCGCTCACTCTCCTCCCCTCCCAGCTACTTAGAGGGAAGATGATTCACAATACATTTCAAATAATCCCTATAGAAGTGGTAGGCATTAGAAGCGAATTCTCAGTGAGGAAAGAAGATTAATTCTAGTTTAGACTTTTTTAAGTTTAGCTTTTGATCAGGCAACTGCTTATTCATACTGCAGAAAAACTGTCATTCCTCGATACAGTGTATTCAGCAAACAATAGTAAATAATTCCTGTCCAGTAAAAGTTCTTACTTTCAGACAGACAATATCTATCAGAATAGCATCAAAGATTAAACATGGTAGAGTCCAAAACCATGAATACAACTTCCCATTTAAGTCACCAATACTTTTCTCTCACTGAAAGGCTTTTCACTCTCTTGGTAAGAATCTCAGAGCCAGCTGCAAGCACCTAAGCACATACCTGCTAGTGGGTTACCATTGGCAACCTGCATGTGCTAGCTCAGATGAGTTTGGGCATTCCTGTACCTATTAAAGCAAGAAGAAGACAGCCATCCCTTTCTACATATCTACACAGCTCAAAAAAAAAAAAAAAAAAAA
>VWYO01022390.1:73972-86556 GCA_013400275.1 Rhadina sibilatrix | reverse complement strand
AAAAAAAAAAAAAAAAAGTCTTTATCATCGCTTATGGAGCAAAATTACTGCAAAGGTAAGAAAAAACCTGTTACCAAGTTCACAGAACAGCAGCAACCCCTCCATCACCAAAAGAGCTAAATGAACATATAATACATTTACCTTGCCAGCTATTAATTTGGTTCCCTAGCATCTGGACCTGCTTAGGCTCTATTTTCTGGCACCTTTACTTCATTGAGCAGTCCAGCACAGCCCTGAAATGACCCAGCCAAGGAACCCACATGATCCTGCACCCTCCATGGTCCATCCCTATCTCAGCACCTGTAGCTCACAGTTTTGCCAAACCAAAACACCACTAAACAGACTTTATTCAACCTAAAAAAACAACAACCCCAAACAAACAACAACACCCCAAAAAAACCCAAACACCCCCCCCAAAAAAAAAAGCTCAGCTTCCCATTAAACTGCTCCAACACAGTTAAGTCACTGACTGACTAAAGCATAACCTTTGCAGTTAAAGTGAGGAACAGCCACACTGCTTAAGAAGAACATGGAACAAAACAGCCTTATGCACACTCCAGAGAAAAACACTAAATATTTATTATTTCTGCAGGAGCAAGGCTATTACTTTGATCTCTACAAATGCTATTAGCAAAGTTAGACAAACAAACCAATTCAATTTCGTTACATATAAATAGAGCACAATTAACATAATTTTCCTAAACAAATTTTACTCATTTAATAATAACAGGTGCATTATTAAACAACTAGCACATAAGAGAACATTCCCTTTATTCCCAAATAATGCCTCTAATGTAAAAAATCCAAAAAACCTTATGGGCCTTTTATCAAAGTTTTTGTTTAGGAAGCCACAAAAGTTATACCTCTATGAAAGCTAACATCTAACTCCTGTACTAAATGAATTTACAAAGTTATCCTTCATAATTAATCTGACTTCCAATCAGCATCTTAAAAGAGAAAAACAAAAGCAAACAAACACACCAAAACTTGCCTTACCTTAACTATTTCCAAAAAAAAACTACTTGAGCCCTGGTGTGAGCATTTGTACCCCAAGCCTGCTGTCTCCTGCACACTGATTGGTCTGGTTTCCATTGCTAATTAGGCCAGGAATGCTTCAATTCACCTGGACAAGACCAGCTGCTTCTTGTTTGGGGATGCTGGGGTTGTGTTAGTCAGCCTAATTGCTAATAGCAAGGAAAAAACTGTCAGTTTGACTTCTTACATTGCTTTGTGAGCTAAGTAGCACATTTTATGTATATTTACTTGACTAACATGTTAAGCAAGGAATCTATAAGAAGTATTGGTGGTTGTGGTGTGGAATAAAAGGTAAGTATTTTTGCTTGCATGTTTGTTGAGGTTTATGGGTGTTTGCTAAGCTTTAATTTTTCTTTTCTGAGGATAAGAAGCTGACAGGGTTTTTTACATTTTATTCAAGTATGAAAGAAGAGCTGGCCATCTTCTTTAAGACATCCTTTTATGTTTCTATTTAAAGCTTCTAAATGCAGGTATGTGTGTTGTTGGGATTATAGAAAGCAAATTTTGAGTTTTTTCTTCATTTTTAATTTATTGTTTTCCACATGGGATTATTACCTATTGTAGAGACTTCTGCTATGACAGTATACTGGAAGGTTTTCCTTTTGTTGCCTACATGAGTTAAACATGCTCTAAAAGAAGCAGAACAGAGAACCAGCACACTGAAACTTGAAAGAACGGGTTTTGCTCTTAAGGTAAATTAGGCATTATTAGAAACTGAATTAATAGGGCAAGCTGTTACTAAAGTAGCTATTAGGGCACTAAGGTGTTTCTCTGCACTGTATTTCTGTACTTTTTTGAAGTTTCCCCTCCTTTTCACCTAGTTCAACAGTAGGGACAGTAGTGTTCACAGATGGGGTAGAATTGCACTTTATGTTAGGCTGGGAATTTGGACGTGGCCAGCTCTTGGCTCTCTTTTGCTCTTGCTGCAATCAGCCCCAGCTTTTTATCCCATCAAGAGCTGTAGAGTTGGAGTTTTTACAATGTCTCAGAGGTTTTACTTGAACACGTTTAATGTATTTGATTGCCAACATTTCGCTTAAACTCTGTGTCAATTCCTGCCCCTTAATGGCTGTAGGGAATTTGTCTTCCTGGACTTTATACTTGTAATTTTGTAATTGAGAACAGGGTCAATGCTCTTTTCCTTAAAAAAGAAAAAAAAAAAAAGAAAAAGTCTCTAAGTCCAACAGAAATATTTATTTCTGGGCCATGACTCATAAATTATTTACAGACTTGAGACATAAGAATTGTGTTGTTTTGTTCAGGGGAACAGGGGGATGTTCCCGTAATGACTGGAGAAATGCAGAGTCAGTTGCAGCTCCGGGGGGAGAGGAGCAGTCCAGCTGATGGTGCTGATGTGAGGTATTTGTGTGGAACCAGAGGCTTTTCAGCCTCAGCTTTGCTTGCTGTGGCATTCCTTTGCCTGCAACACAAATGTTTCTTCCTCTGAGGGGAGGAATTGTTGCAAATCATTATTTAAAAGTTGAACCTAGCACGTATGTAGTAGTAACAGAATAGCAAAGGTTTGTTTGGAATGACAAACTGGCTTCCTAAAGGCTGCTTGAACACCCCCAAATATTTTGAATGCAAACCTTTTCGTGTCTTATGAGGATTAAAGAGGTGACATGGAAAATTCTGATTTCTCCCTCTCAGGCTTTACTTCATACCTGTGACCTAATAACTTGTAACATCACAGCATTCTGAGACTGGGGAACACCAGGATTTTGAAGATGAAAATGTCTTTTAGACAAATTTGGGTGATAAATACATGACCACTGCAATACTTAGGCTGCCAAGAGGCTCTTTGCTCTTGGTGTTTCATTGAATTGGCTTATTTTTGTATGAAGGAAGGGAGGAAATGGTATTTTTACAAGTCTGTTTTTTATCATTCTGATATAACATCAGAATAATTTGTGCCAATCCCTTTTTATACCTTGGCTCTTCAAAATTTGGCCCCACAAGATTTTTTTCTTTAGGACAGACACCTTGCACATGAAAGAATATCCCCTCAGATCACCTGTCCAAAAGTACTTTATTCAGGGGTGATAGAAACTTCTGATCCGTGGATTGCAGTTTCAAGAGTTCAGTTAGGTGATGTTCGGATTTTAAGACTCTGATCCAGCACTGATTGGGAATCAAAGCAGCTCAGTGATGCAGAGCTGATCCTAAAATGATAAACCAGTTCAGCCTCAATCTGTCAGAGGTTCTGCAAGTGCATGAAAATGTTTCTATTCCAGGATTTGGGGAGACTTTGCCTGTAGATATAAGCAGTTATTTAGGGAGAGTTTGATTAATTCTGAAAGAGAAAAGAATATGATTATAGGTTTGGCTTCCTTTTATGCTTTCTTGTTCAATTGGAATAGAACACAGAGACTGATGCAGAAAAAAGTTT
This sequence comes from Rhadina sibilatrix, assembly GCA_013400275.1. NCBI lineage: Eukaryota > Metazoa > Chordata > Aves > Passeriformes > Phylloscopidae > Rhadina > Rhadina sibilatrix. The sequence continues at coordinate 83,132 of VWYO01022390.1, read as the reverse complement.
ATTGAATGTTTCATTAACAAAACTACAATTGTGGGAATAAGGTTTTTGCTGTTTCGTTATTTCAATTCTGAACCCTGAACTTGGGTCCCACTCTAGCAATTTACGTTGTGTTCATAGAATTTTTTAGGTTTTAAATGCAAGATGAGGAACAAGTAAAGAAACTTGAGCCAACTGGATTTTTTTTTTTTTTTTTACCACTTGAACCAGGAGCAGGGGTGGAAGAAGGCAGCAGTATCAGTAAAGCAGTGGGGAAAGTGAAATGCCCAACATCTCCCAGAAGAGTTGAGTATTCCTGGCACAGCTGAGGGCTTGGCAACTGCAAAACACTTCAGGGTAGTGGCTTCCTTTGATCTTCTCTGAATCTGGGAGAAGTGGAAGCTTGCAGATGTCAAAGTGCTAGAAGGGTCCCTCATCTTTTCTCTCAACTATGGTTTTACAACTCACTTCTCAGGGCATAAATGCTGTTGATGTCGTCAAATGCCTTGTATGAAGGCTGTGCAGAGGTCACTTTGGATTGCTCAGGGAAGGAAGAGCACAGGCACTCCTGCTGATGTCTGTGGCAGCCTTGCTGGGGGAGACACGCAGGAGACTGCTTCCCCAGAGCTGTAAATCAGTGTCATTCCCTTGACTTCAGGGGAACAACTGCATTCTATCTGCTGGGGATCTGCTCTGTATGGTCAGAGACACAACATGGCATTGCAGGTACGTGCCAGGGACATGAGAAGGGAGACTGACAGCCAGGAGCTGCTCTTGGGAGATGGCATGAGTCTGAGGTTGGAGATGGGAAGAGACAAGTTGGGTTACTGTAGGAGTAACCTGGGCATTCGGGGTGCTGTCATCCAGGTCCTAGTGGTGCTCTAGACACATTTTGAATAGAATGGGGGTGCTGCAAGGCTCTGGCACAGCAGAGAGCTGAGCTACTCAGCGAAGCAGGAGTCCGGTGTCAGAGCCGCCGGAACCTGCCTCACCTCCCCGTGGTGCAGGAGTGGCACAGGGGAGCTGTAGCACTCATTTCTGTCGTAGGTGTAGCAGGTCTGCGGTTCCTCGCAGGAGTTGCCCTGCTGGGCCTGGTGGATCGCCCCACCCAGCTCAATCTCTACAGGATTACAATTTTTGCAGCTGGAAGAGAGGGAAAATAGAACAAGTGTGAGAAGTTAGATGAAAAGATGTCCCTGCTGAGCCCCAAATCTTGCTCATCTGCACATAGAGCCAGGAGAGTGCTATACCCTTTCTAGGTGATCCAGGGGAACATCTAGCCCTCAGGCATCTCTTAGAGCTGCTGTGGGTTAAGTCTTGGTAAGTGAAGTTAGGAAATAAAACTACTTACAGTTCACTCATGCGGTAGACAAAAGTGGTCCTGAGCGGGGACAAGGGGTCAGAGATGTTCTCTCGAGCCTTCAGGGGGACTCTGCAAAGGTGGGAAGAGAGTCACTCTCACAAAAACTGCTTATTTAACAGTGTCTGTTCTCTGGTGAGCAACGCTACACTCTCATCATCTTCTTCAGGTTATTTTCATTCTGACCCTTCTCCAAATCAGGAGATTTGGAACAGGAACAGGAGGTCTTGGTCCTCTGCACCCTCAAAGACAACGACCCACCCCAAGAGGACTGCAGCAATTGATAGAAGTGCCACTTGCAAGGTGACAGGGCTGAGAGCATTATTTTTTGTTAAACTCCAAGCTAGCAGATGCTTGAGGCTGATGGACAGGGAAGTTTAATTAATGGCTCTCCTGTTGTGAGCTCTACAGCGCTTCTGCAGCTCTGGCACTGAAGCTGGTCCTTGTTTCCCAGAGACACACACATTTTCTGTTAGGTTCGTGTGAATGGAGAGGACAGGACAGAGTCCTGCTCTTGAAATGAGCTCTGTCTCATGGAAAACAGTTTGGGCATTACAAGATACCAACTGGATTTAGGCCTGAACCAGTAGTTTAGGCATTAACCATTTTCCCAGGCTTTCTGTAAGGTCAGGTACTCAATCCAGTGTTATGGGCCCAATCTGGTTGCAGGTTAGATTGACTTTTGACATGTCATTCTCTACTTCCCCAGCCTATTTTGTGAAGTTACTACCAGTCTGCCTAAAACCAGTGCTTTTTGTATCTGAAGGGAGAAGCACCAGAGAGGTTCATGTGAGAAAGAAAAGCACTTAGCCAAGTGAAAAACTCAGGATACCACAGAGAGCAGCCCACATCAAAAGCTGTTCACTTCATCAGTGCTGGGACATAAGAAACAATGCAAAGAAAACACGGCATCTCCTGCTCACCATCCCTACGACTGCCACTTACATGATGCGGATGTTTCTTTCCAGGACTTCTTCATCAGGATTTTCTTTGGAGGGTACAAACTTTGAGGTCACTGTTACACACTGACACTTATTATTGACCAGCACATACTCCTTATCGTTGGGGCTCACTGGATAACCTGCAAGCACAGGATAGGCAAGAATCCCAGAATCAAGAACAAGATCCTTGAAAACTGCTCTAGCAGATAGCCAAGGGATGAAAATTCCAGGAATGCACCATTATGGCACCTGGATGGATTAAAGCTGAGGTTGCAGCAGGTACAAGTGAGTCTCTTAGCAAAGACAAGTTCAGCTGTCTCCCTGCTCAGCTCAGTGTGCTGATGTATGTAGGCGTAGTGGGACTGGGAAGGACAAGATTAGGACCCTAGACACTGTGCCTGGTGTGGGACAAACATGCAGGGATTGTTGGTAAAATGGGAAAAAGGTCCCAGCCACACCTGATGACTGAAGTGCTCTTTTACTAGGAATTGGTTGTGCAATTCCTCTGTCGTGCACCAAGACTACTCCAGCAGTCCAAACAGATCCAGTTTGGATCCAATCTCGAAATAAATGTCTCTGACCTTGCCAATGTAGCAGAAGTATCAGTTTTCCATGAGTGGTATCTTGTCCTTCAGATTCCTGGGGGAACAGCTGCCAAGAAGCACAGGAGGACCCAGCAAGGAGGCAGCCCCCTGACGTGGCAGGGAAAGGCAGGTGGCCCTGATGATGCTTGTGGTTTGCAGGGAAAACTCCAGTCCTGATTTGCCTCTCCAAACTGCTGCTTCTAGCACGCTACTCCATATGAAACTCAGTCAAAGCAAGCTAAAACATGCAGGTGTCACTAAGAGGCTTTTGGGGGGTTCCTGGTGCTGCGCAATGCTGCCTTACTGCGAGTAGGTGGATTTGAAACAGTTCATTCTTTGCTGCTTTGTCTTCCCCAACCCAAAACCTCAGGTCTCTTCACCTGTAACAAGCCAGCCTTACTTTTATGTCTTTTTTTTTACATCCCTTTTCATTTCTAAATGCTGCTGAAATCATCAGTTGCAGCATGACTCCTGCTAAAGCACCTTCAGCCTGCTTAGAGGTACCAGACCCAGTAATTTTTGTCATATGGGGACAGTTAGTTTTGGGCTCAGATGGATCTCCGTTCTTGCAGGGGACTTGCCTGCTCTGCTTGTCCCTTGGCTGAATCATAGAAAGAAGAAACAGGCTGTAAAAAAGCTGAGTTAATCAGGTTTATAAAGGATTTTGGAGTTACTTGGACTTAAAAGCTTTGGTCCTTCCTTCCCCTGTAATATCCTGGTCTCATCCGCTTCCATTCCAGGTTTTCTGAGATGGTTACAGGCACCATAACTGTGAAGAAGGTACCAATACTGTGTAAAATGATGTCTCACTGATCCTAGAGTTGATCTGCTAGTTACAAGGGCTGTTTCCTGGGCCTTTGACAGCAGTGTATCTGCTGGATAAGATTCTCTATGGAGTTCCTAGCTTGGGAAGGAAATCACTTTCCTTTCTTCTTCTCCAAGCTGCTTCTCTGCCAACTCATCATTCCACATGAACTCTTCCCTCTGATGCAGAAGCCTCCCAGAAAAGCCTCTCTAGTCCCTGGCTCCTTGTCTTGGCCTCTCTTTTGGCTCAAGGGAAGTCTCTGGCTTTTTGTCCATCACACAGCTCTTCCTCTGCTGTCTGTGCTGCATTCCACATAACATTGTGTGCAGTTCTTTGCAAAACCTTCATCCAAAGCCAATGTTCAAGTCAGATCCTATTGGCTTTCAGGTTGTCCCAAAACCGCTCAGAGCAGGCTTTAATTCTAAAATTAGATTAACACAATCTTATGCATATGCAGGTTTTTCTGACTGCTCTAAAAATACTGCCCTGATTTAATTCCTTGTTATGCTCTTGGCTTCACTGTTAAAGTTACTGGTGCTCCATCAATTTTTCATTTAAGATTACAATGCTAAAAAAATGTGATTTTATCTGCAGTATCTCTATGTGTCACCCAGTGAAGTCCCCTTGGGGAGAAGGTATTTAAATGCAAAATTTGCTGATGCTGTTCTAAATATCCGCAGGCTGGATTTCCTGGTGCCTGAGTTACTGCACTAAGCTGTTCCCTCCCTCCTCAATACTTAAGTGTTTGTCTTTTGGACAAAATTTCTCATCTTCCAGTATTACACTGTCCTTTGATACACTGTGAAGCCCAACAGAACTGCCTGGGGTAAGCAATAAGATGCCCTCTTCCAAAAGCTGCAGGAAATGCAGGGGTGCAGCTGTCTGTGCCATTGGGATGGTTATCCCTGAGCACCGATCTGATCCTGCAGAGCAGATCCACCATGTGCAGCAGGATGGATTCAGACTGTCTACAGACCTGAGACCCACACTGAGGAGTGTGCTGGGAGGACAGGCTGAGCTCAGCTGAAATCAAGAGTTTCTAAGAAATTCAGTGGAGTTACACAGTAAGCTACAGTTTAATCAGAATAAGTTGGCTGTAGCCATATGGCAGGATTACCAGGAAGATTTTGGAAGCCTTTAGATCTAGCAGGCAAGCTCCCTAGGACTGCAGAAAACCAAGCATGCACGTTTGCAGTTTATTGCTTCATAAACCTGATAAAAATGGCTCATTATCAAGTCTTAGATTTGGAGCTAGTCATCCCTTTATCCTCCAGGCAGCAATTAAAAGCACACTGCTCTGATGCAGAAACACCCTGAGGTGTCCAAGCACCACAGAAGCACGGCTGCTTAAGTGGGCTTTGAGGTTTGACCTCTGACTGTTAGAATAATTCAGGGCAAATTACACAAAACCCGCCATGGATGTCTTAATCCCAGTTTTCCATCTCTTCATTGCTCACCTACCTGCCACAAGGATGATCCCCAAGGAGGCAGCCAAGGCAACACACAGCAACAAAGAGCTCTTCATCTTGCCTTCCCTTCTTTTGAAGAATGTGAGTAGAGAGCCTGACTCTGCCTATAAGGGCATGTGCAAATTGGTTTCCTAAAATAAACAGCCCAGCCAACACTGGAAAATGTGGCTGGGGACTGAAACCAGGTGTGTTAATGCACCAAGACCTCTGGCTTTCGGAGGGGAAGGGAGCAGGGGGTTGCACTTTTATTGGGCTTTTCTCTGTTCTTTAACAACAGGCAACAGAGCTGCTGAGCACAAGGACGTGCAAAACCACCCCAGCCCTGAAGGGACATCTTGCCATCAGGGCTGGTGGAAGGTAAGAAAGTCCAAAGGCACAGCTCTGGCTCCTAATTTTGAGAATCAGACTTAAAGATCCCTTGAGTCCTATTAAAAAACCACTTCAGGCTTCAAAATCAAAATCTTGTTTGGACCAGCTGTGTGCAAACCTGAATTAAGGGCAGGACCTGCCCCTAGAGAGCCTGCAGTCAAAGCAGGACAGGTGGCAGGGCAGGGTGAAAGAGGTACAGCCACTGCAGCTCTGCCCACTGCACTGAGGGGTTCATCTTCTTCTGAATGGAAAAGGGTCTCCCTGGGATTTGTGGTTTATGAGAGGTCCCGAGTCAGGTGCCAGGAAAAGCCTGGGGTGTTGGGCATGCAGACTTTTTCTGAAGGAGGTGGTACTAGACAGGGCTTGGGATCTTTTTAAAATTTTTTTCCCCCAGTTTTGGGATCATTTGTGTAACTTCTGAAGAGCAAATGTAGCCTATAATGGCCAGAGCTGTCTCTTTAGCGTTTCCATGTGTCTTGTACAGAAAAAGCCACTTTTTAAGAGAAGGCCAAGCTTATCAAGGGCCTGGTTGCTCTTGCCAGGCTTCTTCAAGAGGCTGAACTCTTTTGGCAATGCTCCAAGCATCCTGGTTCTTGTCATCTTGCAGGATGTCTCCCTTTTTCCAGACCCTGCTGGCTGGGTCCCTAAGCCCAGAAGTGTTCCAAGCCCTTGGCTGTGTGCCCTGAGCTTTCTCCCCAAGCACAAACCCCTCACCCTGCAGCTGCATGATGCAATGAGCTTTCAGGTTACATCAGCAGTGCTCATGTGCAAGGGGAGCGTGGGACTTGGGGGGGATGATGGGTCACAGCCAACTCCTCACAGGGCGTTGGGTTCTTCCACTGTTCTTTACAAACCTTGTGTTCTCGTTAGGGATCTCTCTGTAGCAGAGAAAAAATGTGGGGTTGTTTCCTTTCCCCATCCCAGAAAGCATTGCTAATAATTTTATGCAACCCTCTCTCTGAGACAGGGGCAAGATGATCCCTGAGCCCCATTTTTGCAGGAGGTTTAAAAAAACCAACCTGGCTCACCAGTGCTGGGTAGGGATGTCTGTTGAAAATACAGTTTGTTTTGATCACCCTTTTTTGTAAGAATTTTTCTAGAATTATACAAGAAGGGAGGATGCCATCACCAGGACAGAGAACATGCAAGGAAGGCCAGCTCTAATCTGTCCTGCCTAGCTACACTAACAAAAATATGACACTGGGAACATGCAAGGAGAAGATTTTCCAATGTCAAGGCAGAGACTGAGCAGAATTATATCTGTGTCTCTCTGCTGACTTTGGTGGTTTTCCCTGGCTGCTGGTGCTCAGCGTATCTGGATTTCGGTTGCTAAATCTACACGTTTGTACAGTGCCTTGGTCTGGATATGATGACACGAGAGCTATTTTCAAGTCCCTTCAGCCACCTGCATGTCTCTGGGGATTTCTAGCTCGATCACAAGTTCTTGAGAGGAAGGTTTATGTTATGGACTGTTATTTTTTATGGATTACCCCTGTTTTACTGGATGAGTTCTGGAATTTTATCTGGGTGAGCAGGTGTCTGGCAATGGGCTGTGTGGGGAGCTGGACTCCCAGCCTCCCTGCAGGGCAGAGGCTAGAGGTGGAATAACTGAGAATTGGAATAGAAATGGGAACCATACCCATGGTTTCAGTCTCCATTCACATGTCCTGTGCTTCCAGTTGGCCTTGGACATGCTGAACTAGGATTTTCCAGGTAAAAGCTGGGTAGGTGCCTGAGTGAAATTGGTGTTGCTGTGCTGGTGAGTTGGACGGCACCAAGGCACAGGGCCTCTCCACATAACACACAATCCATGAGCAGTCTGCCCTGTGCTGTTCTTTGCTCCTCCTTTCTCACTTGGAAGCCAGCAGAATGGAGCATCTGAACAGACCAGCAGCAGTCCCTGATTATTGTCTTGGTAGCAGTGATTCCACAATGTTTACAGCAAACTGGTCTGGCTTGAGCAGCTCCTGGTTGACTGGATCAACTAACTCATGCTGGAGATCATCTCCAGCTTCACCAGAAGTGGCTGATGTTTTCACTAAGTCTTGGAGAAGGTTTGAATAGACTCACATTGTTTCCTGCTCTTGGAAATTAAATTTGAGTTGAGAGACATTCAATTCCACTTAAATCCAAGAGAGTCCAAGCGGAAGTTAGTATGCTAATTTTTGAAAGGGTAGACTTGAAAAAAAATTAGGATACTTAAGATGGAAATGATCAAGGTCAGGGACATGAGAAAGGCCTGGGTTTCTCTAAATCACAGCTGCAAAAGTTACCTGGATTTTAACCTGGCAGGAACTGGCTGCAGATGTCTCTGCATGGATTCACACAAAAAGCCAGCAGGATTGAGCAGCCAGATGGCAACACTGCTCCTTGTCCCCAAGGACACTTGTACCTAATGGCCAAGTATCAAGGGAGGATTTCCACCAAGATATTGCCAACAAATGTAATGGATGCTGTGTGTCTCCAGACCCAAGCTATTCCTGTTGCTCTTTCTTCTACAGGCCTGTACCCGGGGAGGTGATGGCTGAAAACTGGCAGGGACAGATTTGGAAAAGTGGTCTGAGGCAAAAACTGTCTTTGTGCGACCAAGTTTTGACCCAGAGGTGACTATGTGAAGAGGCTGGATGTGTCAGAAATTCAAAACTGAGACCTGCCATCAGATCGACCAGAATCCAAATGAATCACCAAAAAGTGAGTAAAGCTGTGTGCCTCACTCTGTTTCAGCTAATTTGAATATCTGCTTGACCTGTTTGGTTTTTTTTTCCACAAAAAGGTGGACATGAGCAATTATAAATACACCTGCACCTGTTCTGTGGTGAGGAAAAAGCCCCTGCACTTGTATGCAGAGCTGCTCTTGCCAGGACGTGTGCATGCCTAATTTATCAGGCTCTGGGTTTCTCAGCTTGGATTGCACTAATTCCTATGTTTAATTACTCTGTTCTTGTGGCAGGGCTGCCTGCAGCTCATAAAAGCAGACTGCTTCCCTGTGGCTCAGTATTAATGTCATTTTCCCTCGGGAACGGTGGGAGGCTGGGCTGGTGCTCTCTTATGGCTGACAGATACACAAAAACACAGGATGACAATGCAGAGGCGAGTAAATACAGACTGCCTTAAAAGCACTCCTGGTGAGGGGTCCTCAGGTGTTGAAAAATCAGAATTGCTTCTTTTTTGGGACGCACGGATCTCTTGGCATAAGGGGATAGATTCAAGGAGCGCAGAGGTGATGAAGCAGCAGCTGCCGAGCCGTGCAGCCTGAAGCTGCCCCGCAGCCCCCAGGAACGGGCCTGGCTCTTGCCGGGAGCTGCCTGTGTCCCTGTAGAGGTGCCATTCAGTGACGGGAAAGGCTCGGGGGAGTTCATGTCTAAACCTCGGAGGTGTCCGAGGAGGTTTGCAAATACTTCTGCTTCTCTCCGAATTTGAGCTGGTCGTAGGGAACTGAGTACCAACTTTTGGTTACAAGGGCACAGGTGTCAGGTGTGTTTTCCATCTGGTTTTTTTCCCCCTCGTTGCTGTAAGGTGACCGCACAGACAGCAGCTGTGCTGGCAGGACTTCTAGAGGAAGGAAACACCCCGAGGAAGAAACAAAAAGCTTTTTCTTTTTTTTTTTTTTTTTTTTTTTTTTTCCTCTCTTTGCTTTTTTTTTTTTTGGGGTTTTC
>VWYO01022390.1:47165-73281 GCA_013400275.1 Rhadina sibilatrix | reverse complement strand
TTTTTTTTTTTTTTCCCCACTCTGCATCATTGCTTGCTAAGGGTTGCCGCGGCTCAAAGGCCTCCTCCCCCGCGGGCTGCCCGGGGCACACCCCCATCTCCCCGGGGGCGTGGACACGCTCCGGCCCTGGAACAGGAAGGGCTCGGGAGCGAGCGGAAGGGACGCAGCGGAAGGAGNGAGGAGGAGGAGACACAGGAGCGGAATCCCTTTGTGGAGTACAGCGCAGAGGAGGATGAGGATGGAGAAGATGAAGAAGGTGAGGAAGATGAGCATGATGTTGGGGATGAAGAGGGGGACATGTCCATGGAAAGCGACTTGGAGGAGCGCCATCCGGAAGCCAAGCTCCCCCATGAGCTCTCCTGGGGCCAGCGCAAGCAGCTCTACTATGACACGGACTATGGGAGTGATGCCCAGGCCAAGGGCAAGCGGAGCCAGCAAGAAATCGATGCTGAGGAGGAGGAAGAGGAGCAGGAGGCTCAAGTCATCCAGAGACGGTTGGTGCGGGATTTGGGGGAGGATGATTATGGCCTGGATATGATCCAGGGCTACCTGGCGGAGCAGCAGAAAACCCACGATAGCAAGGGGCAGAAAATTGATAAGGATCTGCAGGCCCTTTCCAAGAAGGAGCAGCTGAAGCTGCTGAAGCAGGAGTCCCCAGAGCTCCTGCAGCTGATGGAGGACTTTGAGGTGAAGCTCATGGAGATCAAGGATGAGTTGCTCCCGCTGCTGCAAATGGTCAGAGACGGCACTATCCCCCAGGGGAAGGGCAGTCGCTATTTGCAGACCAAGTATCATCTCTACCTGAACTACTGTGCCAATATCAGTTTCTATCTGGTTTTGAAGTCCAAGAGGATGCCTGTTCATAGTCACCCGGTCATCGAACGGCTGGTGGCGTACAGAAACATCATCAACGACCTCGCCCCTATAGACCAAAAGCTTTCCCCACAGGTGCGCATGCTTCTGAGGAACTACTATGACAAAAAGGAGAAGAAGCTACAGAAGGAAAACAAGTTTTCAGTGTTTCTCACCATGGATGGCAAGAAAAACAAACCGAAATGTGCCTCTGTGCCTGTTAATGGCCAGGATGCTGCTGCTGCTGCTGCTGAATCGTCGGATGAGTCGGAGCTGGATGAGGAGGCTGCCCTAAAATACTACAGGATGATGGAGGAGAAGCTGGCGCTCAAGAGGAAGAGAATTGGAGATGAAGATGTGCTTGAAGAAGCAGCAGTGTCAGAAGGAGAGGATCCCAATAAAAAGAGAGGGGTGACCTATCAGATGATCAAGAACAAAGGCCTCACGCCCAAAAGGAGGAAGATTGATCGCAACCCGCGGGTGAAGCATCGGGAGAAATTCCGGCGAGCCAAAATCCGACGCAAGGGCCAGGTCCGCGAGGTCCGGAGGGAGCTGCACAGATACGCCGGGGAACTGTCTGGCATTCGGGCTGGGGTTAAGAAAAGCAGGAAGCTTAAGTGATAGTCATCTTTTTGTTAGAGCTGCGAATAGCAGTGCTGAAGCCAATAAAAATTTTATACGTGATGTTGTGGGGTTTATTCTTAAGGAAACTGGGGCTGGGGTGGTGTTTGGGTTTTTTTTTGTCAGAGGGTGCTTTCTAGAAGGTGCCATCTCCAAGTGGCACAGGGCCCTTTCCACACCTCACCCATGTCTGAAGGTGTATTCATTCCTCTGTTGTGCTGCTGTTGTGTTTCCCTAAACGGGAAACCTTGAGAGATTGCAAGGAACATATCAGGCAAAAGGAGTTAAATGGGCCGTGTGGGACTGATGGAAAGATGGGATTGGATGGAGGGGCCTCTTGGGGGTGGGTTGAGAAAGAGGTTCAGCAGCTGTCACTTGCCTGCTCTGTTTTGCTGTCTTGTTCTGGTCCATCCTATTTCTGTGTTGAGCTGCAGAGACATGGTTAGCAGTAGTTAATTTTTGTTCTGATTAATGCCTTTGTTAGCTCTTAAACGTATGGGCACTACTTTTACATTACTTAGTCCCACGTCATCTGAAATACTGTTTCCCTTCCTGAATTCAGTGAGAAGCAAAGCAAGGACTTGTCTGGATTTTATAACCATATATGTGATAAACATATTAACTTCCCCCATGAGAAATGTCTGCTGCTAGAGGACTAAGTAGCATTGCTGCAGGACCGCCTTACAGAAGGGGTAAGGTGTTAACGTCTTCAGTGGGCAGGTAAACTTTGAGGATGCTGTGATTACTTCCATGCCTTTTGGTGGGTAAATGCATTTTAGCCCCACACTGAAACGCTTGCCAGGAGCTACACTGAGTGTTCAGTTCCAGTCTGGACTGTGAAGGAGGAATGAGCGATAATTTTTCTGAAGTTTAACCAAACTGTCTCAGGTAAACCTGGACTTGTGTCTGGGACAGGTTTCAGGGAGCCCATGCCTTGGTTTGTATACCATACAATCTCAAAGGTATTCGTTTTCCATATGAAATTATTTCAGGAGAATAATTGCTTTATTTAGTAATATCTGCATTTCTTGGGGGTGGTTTGTGTGTGTGATGGTCTTGGGGAAAGCCAAGAGACGAGTGTGTGCTCTTGATCCTGACGGGCCAGGTTCTGTAATAGAAGCATGTAGGTGCTCTGCTTGTGTTCTCCAAGTGAAATGTGCTTTTGTGGGGTTCCTGGGTAAACCTTCACACCCCAGGCCTCTTTCTGCCAGGGACATGCTCTTCACTGCTGGCCAGAGAATATTTTGGTAATTTTCCATGCTAATTGTTGAAGGGAGAGGTAGGAACACAATAAGCTTAAGCTGGACAGATGGGAAGAGTCGTGTCTCAGGTGCAGTGAGCATGTCTTCTTCCATCTTTGCTTACTCACTTGCCCTTGCTATGAGCAACAGTGTTGGCTGCTCCTTCTTCCCGAGGACAAGGGTCCAGCCTTGCTGAGGGGGGAAGTAGAATTTTTCCACCTTTAACTCCCCACTTGGGATCATGATTGGAGACTGCCACTGATAATGTTGAGCTGTGTTCCAGAGGCTTTGCCCAAGAGGTCACTAAGGGGTAAGATGCTGGGCAAAAAAGCAGCTTAGGTGTTTTTTCTGGGGAGGGATGGTATTGTGTAACAGGCGTGTGGAAAATACCCAGCAGGGATGCTGCCTGATCTCATTACTGCAGAACCTGTGCACGCTTCACACTTGATACAAAAATGAAGGGCGAATGGTCATTCATGGGTCTGGCTTTGTCCTTTCTTGGAAAGCTCTGAGCAGCTGGCAAGCAAAATTCTGGCGACTTCTATCTGAGTGCTTAATAAGGGAAATAACAAATTGGTGTGCTATTAGGCACATTCCCTGGGATTAGGCTGAAGGCTGGAGGGAACACTGTCTGTCCCTGGCCTGGCCCTGCCTGCCGGCAGATGGCACAGCACAGCTCCTGGGTTAATGAAGATTAACCAGGCATTATGTCCACTTGATTAGTTCAGAGATTGGACAAAGCCATAAACATAATTCCCATATGCTTTTATGCATGGCTGATCATAGGAGTGCTGTGATTATTAATGCTGTGGTAGGGGAGGACACTGTGCAGTGTCTCTAAGAAATACTTGGAGTAATGTTTTGTGCTGAAGGGAAATTCCTGGTGGAGAACAGGTTTTGAAAATCCATATGAAAATGGACACATGAAATCAAGCAAGGACCACAGGTGATCAGGAAAAGAAGCAAGGAATGAATCAAAGTCCTGCTTAATGCTGCTTTTTCCCTTTTCCAGTACTGCTTCTGGAGAAGGTGCTGGAGACACTGCCAAGAAATGCTTGAGCCATGAGATGGCACTTGTCCTTGCCAGGGTCCTGCTTGGTGAGGACTGGCAGCCTCAGGAGCACCTAAAGCAGGAGGGGACTCACCTCAGGTAACAGCTTTGTCTCACCTCCATCACCCTCAGAGCAATGGAAGTACCTGACCAGGGTCCTTTCCACCTGCTCTGTGTTTGGAGACCAGTAGCCCAAAGGACAGTCCTGCCCACACCTGCACGTGGATGATTCACATTTGAACTGACATAGACAAAGTGTAGAAAGCTCCAAGGTTTGAGCCATTTTGTTTTTCTTCACCTTGGAGGGGATGATGAGCATCCAGAGTAAGCCTGGCTGCCTTAGGAAGCTTGGGCAGAAGAGTACAGTGGCAGAAAGGGGGGACAATGCTTTCTGCATCACAGCCTGAAATTTCTATTTATACAGGGCAAGGAAAATATATTGATTACCCACATGGCAATATGTTTGCTCCTGCCTCAGATTTTGTCAAGGTTTTCTTAGCCGTGTTCCATAATATTCCATCACACACAATCTGGGCATTGTTTTACTCTTGTTAACATGTAAAAATTCAAACACTCAGCTGTGAGATTTGTAAAGTGGATTAAAGCATCTGTTCAATTATTTGCAACATGTTGCATGACTTGGGGCAGTGCCGGAAAATCAGTCTCCAGAAATCAGTAGCCTTTACAGCCTTCCTTTGGCAATTTTAATGGGAGATTTAAAAAGAAAGCAGCAACGTGTTTCAGCTTAACCCAAGTGCATGGAAGGCAGGGTGTTCTTTAAAAACTGGCAGATTTATCTGCTTCCTGCCTGCTGACAACAATACAGTTCACATTAATTGCCTTGTCTTCTGAAAGAATCTCCCAAGTGAAATTCCCAGTAGTACACTGTATTTGACAGATTTAATACTAAAGAATATACTTGGACTTTGTCCCCTTTTGTCCCAGGATCTCAAAACGCTGCCGTTTTCCCTGAGCTCTCACGCCGGGAAAAGCCAAGGGGAGGCAGGAGATGGTGCCCTGCCTTCGTTTCACAGGTCAGAGTCCCAGCACCGTCAGAGGGTGCCGGCTGCCGGGGTGGTTGTCGCCTCCCGCGCTCGCCCCGAGCCGCTCCCCGGCGGGGCGGGGGGAGCCCCTGGGGGCGGAGGCTGGGGCGGCCGCGGCGCTTCCCGGCCGGGGCGGGGCNCCCGTGCTGGTGCTGAGCTACCCGGGGCCGGACGGAGCCCGTGAGTACGATGGGGCTGCTCCCGGGCCTCGAGGCGGGGGGGATGGCGGGCCGGGGGTCCCTGGGCGCCGCTCCGCTTCCGTGGGTGCCCCTGCCCCGAGCGCTCCGGGCGGGGGACGCGCGGCTCTCGCAGGCACCGGCGCGCCCAGGCTCGGGGCACCCGCCCCGAAGCTGCCCCTGCCCCGCGGGGCTGCGGGGGGACGCGGCTGCTCCCGGCGGCGGGAAGGGCAGCGGGGCTCGGAATGGGGCGGATGGGGGGCGTGGGTGTGAGCTGTGCTGGCCCAGCAGCTCAGCAAAAGCAGCCCCAGAGGGAACCCTTGGAGAAGAATCGGTGCCGCCCTTGGAAATCCAACAGGCTGTCCTGGACACGGGGTTTAGTCTGGGGGCTGGGGAACCCCCGCTCGGGCTTCCTCGTGGTGTTGGTGTGGAGAACAAATCCGAGGCGAGGGCTTTGCACGCTGGAGACCTGAAGTGCGTCGCTGTGTGGGGCGTGTTGGGTGGCAAATAGCGTTCTCCTTTGTAAGATTCCTTATGATGTTCTCGTGGTGTATTTGGGGAAGCTGGAGTACTCTGAAGTACTTGGGTGTGTTTTAAAATGAAAATGAGAAGTACATGCATGGGTGCATATAGAAGAGATCTTCTCTTTTCCATCCATACTAAAAATAACCAGCAGCTTAATTCTCTGGGCTGGTACCAGTGTGTGTGTGACTGAGCTTTTGGCCTTTGCTTTGTCACCTCCTGTCCCAGTTGAGCATTCACTCACTCAGGAGCTAATTTGTTTGGTACGGGTATCTGTTTTTTTTCTCCTTTGGAAGCTGATGTACTTGAAGGCATTACTCAGCAGAGCTAGAATCAGTGAGGTAAGAAATCCATGTCTGTAATGCCAAGAGGAGGTGAAATGCCCTGACTTTGCTCTGAGCTCTGTGAGGGACTGTCTGTGACTACCAGCTTATGTCCAAAGTCCCTCTCTGCTAAATTGTTGTTTGAAACGACAGGCCCCTGTCAAAACCTTCAGTTTTACTTGTAATTTTTCCCTAATCAGGAGGTATTTACCCATAGTAAACCCTGTGATGTGCATGCAAGAGGTTGAGCTACTTCTGATAGAAAAGAAAACTTAAAGAAACATATTTAATCTTAGCTGTTCAAACTTTGTGAGAAGCTCTTACCTGGATGGGGGGAAACTGAAGAACTGAGATGAGCACATTTGTGCACAAGGACTTAGTGGAGAAGCTCAGTGGTTGAGCAGTGCTTTATGCTGTGTCAGCCTTATTCTGCAGTGATTGTTTCATGTAAGCTTTGTGAAAAACCTTTACAAGATGCATATAGAAGTCCCCTTGTTTTTGTGGAGGTGGAGTTGCCTGTGCAGTATCGTATGTCAGCTCGCTCAGGGACTGACTGATGCAGTGATAGCAGTGTCTGGAGGGAACAGCAATCAGCATCTATTTGCAGGGTGTCTTGGACTCTGTTTCTTTTTCCCACCATCTCTCTTTTCTTGTTGTGGTTTTTTCCAGTTCTCACATTTCTAAGAGCATCTTCCATTTGTTCCCACAGAGCAGCAGGAGCAGTCCTGCTGCAAAGTCTTAGGTGTTACAGGGAGGCAGTGGCCACTACACCACTACACTAGACCAAAACCTCAGTCTTTCACAATATTTTGGAGGTTTATTTCAAGTCTTTTTTCCTGTAACAACTCAATCCTTGAACTATTCTGTTGTATTCTCAACTGATTCCAAAGATCAGGTGAAGGCCAGAGCTGCTTAGGGAAGGAGAGAGCAAAAGCTCTTCATGGCAGCAGCCCCTGCTTACTTATTACAGGTGGTTCCAGACAGAAGGAATAAGATGATGAACTTAAACATGCTGTCCTGCAGCAAAATCTTAAAAAGCAGTAAAAGCAACTTGATTAAGCTGTCCTTGAAAAAACCCAAAACTCTAAACCAAACCTTTCCTTGCTCCCTCTGAAAGCCTACCCAATACCATGATACTGGAAGTAGACTTTTCCTTCCCTTTCCTTCAATTATGAGATTTACTTCAGTCCTTAAATAATAGCTCGTGTTTTACAGTAGGTAAAGAAAAACTTTTGTCACTTCTTAATTAAAAAATTGTTACTGATTCTTTGATTGTTAAACTTCTTTTGCCCGTTCCTGTTTGAGCTTGCAGGGTTGGGAGTAGCTGCTATTTGAGGTAATGTGCAGATCTGTGCTGACAGAGGAGTCAGAAGCAGACTTTGCCGTGTAGATGCTGTGTTGCTAATTTTGTCTTTTTAGATTACATTCCATGTCAGAGATGGCTTTGTCCTTTTTGCTTTGCAATCTCTACACAGTGAGGGGGAAAACTTTCTCCTAATGATGGAAACACAGGTTGCTCACGGGCTCTGAAAATAAAAGTACACCCAAAGATGCTCCCTGGAGTCCTAAGGGTGGTTTGGAAATTTGTTTGGGTTTCTTTGCGTAAATTATTCTAATTCATTCAACTTTGAGACTCAAAATACTGTGCAGTGCAGCTGAGCTTCCAAATACTGGTGGCTGATGGAGTGCTTGGTCTTCAGGTGGTTGGTCTTAAAATTCCAATGCAGTCAGTGTGTGATGCTTTCATCTTAAAACGTTTTGGCAGAACCCTGCTATGTTTTGCAATCTAGCCAAAGCCTCTAAGGGCTTGTGCCAAAGTGTAGCTCACAGGAGGGTTTGTAGGACCAGTCAAGGCTGCCCGACTGGTTTGAGATGGAGAAAGTGGTTCATCCTGCACAACCTCCTCTGCATTTATCCATGCTTTGGGTTTTCCTGTGTCCATGACCATCCTGGAACCCTGATGCGGCCTTATCAGGTGCCCTTGAGTTGCCTGGTAGTTGTATGAAAGGTTTTATGAAAACACAAATATTTGATACCTTTCTTTTGTTTCTTCATGACATGCTTTGTTGCTTTTATCACTTCAGGGCGCAGGATGGGGAT
This sequence comes from Rhadina sibilatrix, assembly GCA_013400275.1. Taxonomy (NCBI): domain Eukaryota; kingdom Metazoa; phylum Chordata; class Aves; order Passeriformes; family Phylloscopidae; genus Rhadina; species Rhadina sibilatrix. The sequence continues at coordinate 65,352 of VWYO01022390.1, read as the reverse complement.
AGGGGAAGGTTTGTCTTGTGGTTTTCAGGTGGGGATTAAAAGGTAGCAGGTCACTAAGTTAAACAGTTCCTGTTTGAGTGTTTGTTTTTTTGTGAGGGGTTTGTTCATTTGTTTGTTGTGGTTTTTTCTTTTTTTTTTCGGTTTTGGTAATAAGTCAAAGTTAAAGAACATTTTCCATGTACTTCAAATATCCCTGTGGAGTATTTGCAGCAGGATCGTTGCATAAAGGAACCTGAAAATAGAACTCATCTGGAAGGGAATTACTGGCTTCTGTTATTTCTGTTATTTCTGCATGTTAAAAGCAAACCAATGGAAGTTGAACGGTTCCCAATTTTTTAGCAGACCTTCCCTGTGATCCTGATGTGCGGGGCACTTGCCTGTGCTGCGTTCAGCTGAAGGCCTGTGTTTTGAAATGGGAGCTGCAGGGTTACACCCAGTGCTGTTGGTATTTCTAATTGCTTTGAAAACAAAGAAATTAAACTGTCTGTTAATGTGATCTGTTGGATAATAGCTTGAGCAGTAGCTTATGGTGCTTTGTTGATTCTAAAGGGTTTGTTTTGACCATGTGCTGTTTGTTTAGACCCTGTCCAAGGGTTAGCCAGGGCCAGCAGCTGTTCTGTAGCAGTCCGTACATGGCCACTTTCACTGTGTTCAGAATTTGGGGTGCTGCGCCGTGGATGCTGCAGCTAGAGGCTGTGATTGCTGGAAGGGTGTATTAATACATGAGTTAAGATGCTGTCAGCGCGATTTATAAACTCTGTTCTCTTGGGGAGAAGAAACAATAGTAATTCTTGTTTTTTGTGCAATAATTGCCCTTTGCATTGCTGTCAGAACAGGCTGCGTGGTGCTTGGTTGGCTTTGGCCTAATGGGGAAGAGTCGCTGAGCCAAAATGTGCTGCACTAAGCAGGAAGTTTTCACCGAAAGCAACTGCTTCCTCTTGCCAGTCAGAAATAGCAGCTCTTAATCCTTTTCCCGGGTTTGATGAGGCCTTTACATGACGGGTGCAGTTTTTTTTTCCAAAAGCTGTATGCATTGGCATGCTGAATTTTGTACCCAGCAATCTGTTTTGGCATTTCACATCCCTAAGAAAGACACATCCTTTTGAGTATTTCTATGGGGAGCAAAAAGCGGGGAGAGTAATCAAGGTCCAGTACATTGGGCACGTCTTCTTATCCATGTATTGTTCTGGTGACAGCCTTCTCCAAGGCTGTCTGTCCGTCCATTTCTGATGGATCTTATACATCTGCTCTCCTCAAGTATATTGGAGCCAGGCAGGAATGAAGTCAGATAAGCTAATTATTGGTGCCTGATAGCATTGTTGACGTGGGTGGTGTCACTATAGGGACCTTGGGAGTGACAAGCCTGAATGGTGACTTGGGACCTCTTGTCCCCCAGCACCAGGGCCGTGTGGACTGGGGACACAGGCAAGGTTCAGCCAGCCAGGAGGGGACAGGGAATGCAGTGCTGTTATTATAAAATACTATTATTATATTATTGCTGAGAGCTCGAAAGTCTGTTTCTCTTTCTGCTGAGAGACAATATTTCTTTGTTAGCCTCACCTGAACAGCACAATTTTCAGGGAGGTTTTTACAGTATAAGGTTAGGTCACTGTGTTTGTCGTGTCCTTTATTGTCCTTCCATGTGCACATGCCCTGCTGAAAGAGCTCCATCCTCAGTCACTGGAGCCAGAGTGCTTGGAGCCAGATCATTTTTTCCTTCTTGTTACTTTGAGACAATAAATCCATCCTAACGTTTTTTGTACGTGGGAAATTTAAGCCGCAAGGTGCCTCCCGAGAAGGTGGCACAGCGAATAAAACCCAAACTGCGCCTCGCACACCTCCTGTGAAAACAAAGGTGCCGATTGAATTCCTGTAGTGGCACGCAGGGATGTGAGCGGAATACAAATGTGCCTTTGTATTGCTGGCGCTGCTCCTTTGTATTCCGGGGGCGATGGATGGGGGGTGCGGCGGTGCTTCGCTCGCTCCCAAGCGGGCTGGCACAGCCCGGCGAGGAGGTGCCGTGCCGAGGAGCGCCTGACTGTCGGCCCCGCATCAGCAGCGCCTCGGCAGCATCCTGGGAATCGCAGGCGATCACATGAGCCTGGATTTCCAGCTCAGTTCATTAGTCAGCCATTTTGGTCACCACCCTGCTCCCTGCGCACAGCCAATCCCGGCCGCACTCGCTGCGCCGGGAGAGGGGAGCAGCGCTCGGATCACGGCACACCGGGACGCTGCCTCTCCGCTCGTCCTTTGGTTTTTCCTGGGGTCATCACCAGAGGAAGACATTCTTTTTGCTTCTGCTGCTTTTTTTTTTTTTTTTCCTTTTTATATTTTTACTTGTTTTTCCTGCTGCCTCTGGTGCAGAAGCCAGGCTTTCTGTGGATGCTGGGGATCAATAGCCTCTAGCATAGCTGGAGACGACGGCAGGCGGTGGAAAGGAGGGAGGCAGAGCTAAGCGGGAAGGAGCAGCGTTTTTACCTTGCTTGATCTATGAAAAGGCCAGAGCAGCCTCTGTGATCCTGAGCAATCTGTCCTTTAATCGCAAGGTATTTCTGATTTTCTTCTTCAGAAACCTTTTGTTTTTAGTCCTTATTTTGCCCCCGTTGTTGTTGTACCAGCTGAGTCATCATGTCTGCTCTGACGCCTCAAAGCGACATGCCAACCCCCACCACAGACAAGATCACTCAGGCTGCTATGGAGACCATCTATCTTTGCAAATTCCGCGTGTCGATGGATGGAGAGTGGCTGTGCTTGCGCGAGCTGGATGACATCTCGCTGACACCCGACCCCGAGCCTACCCACGAAGGTACGGTCCGGCTGTGCCCCGGGAGCCCCGGGCCGGCGTCCTGCCGGCGCCGCACGAGTTTGGGAGGGGGCGTCTCCAGGACCACACGCTCGTGTCCTGCCTGCAGAGCCTGCACAGCCCTGGGCAGATCAGAAAGCCAAACTGCTGCTTCAGATTGCCCTCGGAATTTGTGACCCAGCCCTTTAAGGCAGATTGGTGATGAATTATCTTTTTAGCTGTATCGGGTTTGTGCGTCTCAGGAAGGAAGATGTGTGCTGTGTGCTCAGTGAGAACATTTAATGGTGATTTTGCCCTTAAACGGGGGCTGATCGCTCTGTTAGTGAGCTGCCAGCCGGTACCGGGGGAGCCCAGTGGCAGCACCCTAGCGTGTGCCTGGTCGCGGGGAGTTTTTGGAAAGCCCCAGCGATTACGCAGCGATGCCCATTGTCAGGTGACGATGCCATCACAGTGGCCCAGCTCGCCTCTGATGAGCGTGCTGCTGTTTGTAATGGCTTGGAAGCCTGAAACCTGGAGGTGTAGCACATCTTGCTTTCCCCTGGGAAAAGGATTTGTCATCTGGGTTGATAAACAGTTTGACACCAGGACGAGGATTGAATGCTCTGAGAGCACTAGAATCATGAGGGGACATCTACGCAGTGCTCTGCCAATAAACAAGTGGGGAAGAAGGAGAGGTGACGAGTTTCTGCAGGTGCTAAGGTTCTCAGTGCCCTTGCTGGATGCACCTTTTGGTTTTAGAGCAAGGAGGCCCCAGCTTCTCCTGCCTGACCCTTTTCCAGTAACTCCTGAAATGCCACTCCAACAAGCAGTCTCGCTTGACCCGTTTAATGCTGCCTGGTTAAGTCAGCAGTGTCTTACATTGTCTTGCTGAATGAGACAAGTGAAATTGTGGTGGGGGTTTAAGCTTTAAAATAAATTTCCAAGGGATAATTTAATTTCCATTTGACAGCTGCTTTCAGTGACAGTAGCCCTTGGGTTTGGATTTGGCTTGCCAAGTACTTAGTCACGCAGTGGGAGGTTTCAAAAGGAGAAATTTAGCATTCCTTCTGAAGCGTATCCCAGGGGTTCAGGGAGTGAGTACAGGGTGAGCAGGAACTCGGTTGTCTTCCAATTCCCATGTTCCTGTGTGTGACACTGAGACCTTCCTTGGTCTTACTGCAGTGTTCTTCAAGGTGTAATTACAGTCACTCTCTAACAAATAGCAGAAGGGGGTTAGAAAACAGCATTTGCTCATTTCTTTACCATATTATTTAATTCATAGGTCAAAAATAAATGCAAAAGAGCAGTACCATAACCACCTCCATGGAGATCTTTATGCATGTGTATGTGTAATTTTAATGTGTAAATTAAGGTTGCTCGTTACTTGTTTGGGAGAGTGTTTGTGGACTGCAGTGGTGTTTTGAACAGAGAAGGTCAGGAGAAGCGTTGACAATAGGAAAGCTGACACAGCTGTATCCCGGTGTTGGGTCTGGTGCTACTGCATCAGCACTGCTGCTGTGTCTGCAGGGTGTGCACAGGTCAGGGGGACAGGAGCATGGGCTCGTGTCCCTGGGAGTGTCTCTGTAAAAAAAGCCCTGATGTGCATTATGAAGAAGGGAGGAAAAAAAAAAAAAAAAAGCTGTAGAATTCTGCCAAAGGCATAACGAAGGGGGACAGTTTTTTTCTTAGAAATCAAGACTTGTAAAATAGAAATTGGAGTAAGTACCAAATCCAACAGCTTGTTGGAATAAAGATTTGAAGCCTTCAGTTTGCTGTCCCTCAGCTCTTGCTCCTTCTGGAGAGTTTTGTCCCTGGCCTCTCTTGACCCTGTGATCTGCTGTGCCCCCAGCCCTCAAGCAGCCATCCCACCTTCAGAGCCAGCCACAGCAATTCCAGTCCTGCACAGAGCTGGAGCTTGAGAGCAGCTGAGCAAAACTTTTCTTCAAATTCAAAGCAAGCAGCAAGTACTGAGTTGCTTGCAACTGTGTATATTCCATACAACCTATAGCATGGCCGCTCAATTTGACAATAAAAACAATGAATTCACTTTTTCAGTTGATTGAAACAATTCTGTGTGCATAAGAAAGTAAGCAGATTCTGCTGTTTACTGTAAATCTGCTTGGATTAGAAAAAGAACTAATTCTTTGTCAACAGGCTGTGATTTTTAATAAGACTTTGAGAACCTTACTGTTCTCTGCAGGTCCCTCAAAGTTAAATGTGACATTGGTGGTTGTTAATCTTGTTTACTTGCAGTGCATGTGACCATCTTTGAGGCAACTTCAGGGATGGAGGTAAAAAACCACTTGGCTTGTGTTTCTGTTGAATGTTGAACAGAGTGTGTGTATGGATGGCATTGAACACTGGTCTCAGCTTTGGGGAGAAGTTACACAGAGTGGCCTTTTTTTAGGCCATTTTACTGGACGTTAAATTTCTATCTTGAATTATCACGAGGAGCTTCACAATAGAGCTGTGGAAATTTTGTCCTTTGGGATCACCTTGTAATAGTGTCCAGAAGGAATACATGTGCTAACTTGAGAGAATTTTCAAGAATTACAGTATTCCTCTTTTTATTCATCTTCCTCAATTGCACTAAGAGGAGCAACTTGAATTAGAATTTATAACATGCAAAGATGAAATTATCTTTTCTATACGGCAGACGGTAAGGTCAGATTTTTTCTTTTTTTTTGAACAGCAATTTAAAAGTTTTAGGTTCTGACCCATGCTTGTGTAAAATGCCCTGACAAAGAGTTGTAGAGCTCTTCAGGAAAAGCAAATGTTCTTCTTAAAACCTCCTGCCCATTAATCTGTTGCAATGGTTATTGAATCATCTGTCAGATTTTACCTTTTCTCTCCATTTTCTATCCAAGTGTTTTTCCATATTTCTTTGCCTACCTCAGAATGGTTTAGGGAAGCAGCATAACCTTACTGGTTATACTTTTGTTTTGCAAACAGGCAACTGTTAACTTGGGTTTAGGGTTTCTCTAGTAGTGTGGAATAGGAATAGTCAAGTCATGGGAGAGGTAGAATTTTTCAGTGCTTCAGCCTTCCCCATTACAAAACAAATCTGGATTCTACTGAGAGTGGCAGGGACCTTTCAGGTGTGGCCAGAAACCTGATGAGATGACTCTGTAGTTGACTCGTAAAATCCCTTAAAACACATTTGGTGATAGAAACCCCTAAACTGAAGAGAAGTCTGAAGGAGCTGGAGACCAGATTTAATAGATGAAATGTGAAGTCAGTAAATGCAAGTTAAATGAACTACAGTGCATTCATGGTCATGAATCTTGGGAACAGCAGTTAGGTCATGTAATCCAAACTTCAATTCAGAAATTACTCTTAAGAGTAATTGTTTTCTTTGCTCTTCTAAGCTGTGTCAGTGTAAATAAAGTCAGATCTGGGGCAGGTTTATATCCCTCAGAGGTGGCGAGTCCAAAGTGCTGCAGAGAAACCACTTGGGTATCAACCAAACTGAGAAGTGAAAGATGGGGAAAAAATCCCAAGCGTTTTTTTTATTTTCTGACTGTAAACTATGAAGGACTAAAATAGGATGAGAAATTTCCTATAGCAGTTAGTTATGTGTTTCCCTCTGAAAAGAGGCTGGTTTTGCAGAAGCATTCCATATAGCTGCACACAGTTGCAACCTAGAGAAATTGGGTAATTATTTGATGGTAATCATGCAGAGATGGGAGTAAGACTTAGGGTGCTAGTGAACTGTGACTTCATGTGATGTACTGGCTGTTCATTTGTCCCATAGGTGTAATGGAGAGTGGGCTGGGAAATTCCAAGTTTTCTGTACTTCTTTATTTTCTTTTATTTCCTTCTGGTTTGTTGCACATCATTGACTGCTCTTTTCTGCTGTATGCAAGGCTCTCTGTTTATGTGTATATTTAGAGATGGAATTCTTATGCAGTAGGTTTTAAAATGAATGTTTTTTTTAAGCTACTTTGTCCTGGTTAGATGGTTCCTGGCATTCCAGGCTGCAGACTGCCTGGTGGCTTCCCTGATTTTGGGCCTGCAGGGTGCTTGAACATGATGCTGAAACCCTTTGCTGATCCCTTTTGTTTGTCAACAATTCGTGATCCATCACATTGGCAAACCTAACCTGAAAGAATTAGTTATGCTCCTCCCATAACACGAACAGCATCTACTTCATTTTCTTCCTTGACCTCTTTATTTGCTACTAAATGTGTTCCTAAGGTAATGAATATCAGAATGCAGTTGAAGTATAGTAATGCAACCAGAGGTTCCCCTTTCATAATGAAAGAGTATTTGCCCAGATTTGGGCCAAGCCTTTCCCAGCAGCACCAACAGCAGGGCTGACCTGGCACCATCACTCAGGACTTTCTGTATCAAGCTCAGTTTTCACTTCCCAAAACTGTTGCCTTGGGTTTTTTTAGGTTATTTTACTGACAGCTCAGCTTCTCCTTATGAGTTTAAAATTTCTGTACTTAAAAATCATTTTAGAAATCCTGACCTATTTAAAAACTCATGACCTTTTCTTCCTGGTGGAACAAATTCTTCTCTGTGAGGGTGGGGAGGCCCTGGCACAGATTGCCCAGAGAAGCTGTGGCTGCCCCATCCCAGGAAGTGTCCAAGGCCAGGCTGGAGCTTAGAGCAACCTGGGCTAGTGGAAGATGTCCCTGCCCATGCAGGGGACAGAGGCAGGGGTTTGAATAAGATGAATTTCAAAGTCCCTTCCAACCCAAGGCAGTCTGTGATTCTGTTTCATCCGCCTTTGGAGGAACTTGATTCTCCTGTCAAGATGCTCCATGTGAGGTGATGCTCATTGGCTCAGAAAGGTTTCAACTCTCAACTCTATTTTAGCCTAAAAACTTCAACCATTAAAAACAAAGTAAATGTTGAGCAGCAGTGTGAAATGATTTTGATGCTGTTCCATTCTCTCAGGGTTTACTTGTAAAAGCTTTCTTTGGTTTGGGAAAATAGCCCCTCTCCTTCAGTGGGATGCTGCTGCAGTGTCAGCAAAAGGGAGTGACTGCAAACCCCTCCCTTATCCAAATAACAGATGGTATTTTTGTGATTAATATATTAGAGACAGGTTCCCCAGTCCCTTCCTGAAGAACTGGCTTGAGTGTTCATTCCAATGGGATATTCAGTTCCATAATACTAATTTTCCCGGGAATTTGGTTGGAATGAGTTAATCGTGTTATGAAGACTTAAAAGCCTTTGTCATCCTGTTTTCTAAACTTGATACATAAAGAGTTAAATAATTTCCATCATAATTAAAAGTATTGAATTTTTCATACCCCATAAGGACCATGGAAACTGTAGAGTTCCAGGTCTTTGTGATTCTTCTGTGGGAAGATATTCTTCCCCCCCTGTTGCTTGTTGGTGGAATTTCCAGACAAGTGGGAAAATGTAGAAAGTAAAAGAAGAAATGAACTCTATGCAAAGTGCAACTGGATGCATGGAGAACGAATGAAAATAGGGAAGAAAGTGCTAATTAAGTGTGTGCTTTTTGCCTCTAAATCTATGCAAATGCCGTAGTACCAGTTTAAATTCATGCAGTTCCTGCTGGTAGGAAGTTGGGATTATGGTTTATAGGTATAAAAGAGAAGAAAATATTGGTCACTCCTCTGGATATCTCTCTGGGAGCTTTACGTGGGTTACTTGCTCAGGGTTAAAAATAAATGAGAGATGGAATGAAACCTGACAGTTCTCTCTGTCCCTGTTACCCCGCTGCTGGTAAATCTGGTTTTGGTTATATGTTCTTCCCTGATTATGCTTTGTATTAAGAAAAATCCAGCCCCTCAGTATTAGCTAAAAGACCTGGCAGTGGTGGTGTGTGGCTTTCCTTACTGTGTGCAGGTAGGGATTCCGGGATGATCAGCATCTGGAGCTGAGTTCCAGAGTCCCGTTTGTGCAGCAGGGTCCTGGGAAGTGTCACAGAAAGCTCCATCCACCAGAGCGAGGTTCAGTCTCCTGGCCCTCACCTGTCACGAGAGACCAAAAGCCATGAGTGTTGTATGTGGGGGAGAGCATCACCAGGGATTTGTCCTTGGTGCAACAGGGATTTCCTCCCGGGAAAGTCTCTCTTGCTCCTGCAGTAGTGCTCAGTCCCAGGGGAATGCTGGTGAAAGTCTCTGGTTTGGAGGAAAAGGGTTAGAAATGATCCCTGTGCACAGCCCAGTGTCAGGCTGAGGGGGCTGCTGGGCAGCGGTGCTGCAGCTCCCGCGGCTCCCGGGGCTCAGCTCCGTGTGAGCTGCAGTGGCTCTGGGGCTGCGGGCTCTTGTTCCGGCAGTGGTGGAGCAGTGTGCGGGCCAGGGCTGCCTCCGGGGCAGGAGGCTGGCGCTGGCCGTGTGTGGGAGGGAGGAGGGCCCGGCAGGCTCTGGACTTTGCTCAGGACTTCGGCACAGTTGGCTGGGGAAGGGGCACGGAGCCTTTCCCGTGCTTTGGACGTTCTGCCGAGTGCGGGTGCGTAAGTAGGGAGTGAAAAGTGCCCGGGGTCTGGGGCATTTGTCTGGCTTGGCTCGCTGGGTTTGGAACAGGGATTAGTGGGTGTGCTGAAACCAGTTCTCCTTGTCCTGCCTGCTCCTCTCCCAGGATACGTCCCCCGTCCTGCCGAGGAGAGAGGTGCTTCCCTGACTGAGTCCTTAGGGGATCATCATCAGCCTGTGACCCGTGTAGGGCTCAGCTGGGTCATCTCTGCAGGGTCTGTCATGTGGGGTGAGGGTCATAACGGAGTTTAAGCTCTGGTGAGCCTTTAAAATACCCTCAGTGTGTGTTTTCCCTGAATGTGCCTGCTTCCCACGTGTGGCTGTTTCCCTGCCAGCAGCTCTTCTCGGGGCTGGATGTGAGGAAATGGAAGCAAAAGCTGACATTGCATAAATATCACAAGTTTAGTGCTTTTATCTTACAAATAAAGTAATGCTTTTGTTGCTTTTCTTTTTAGGATGTGCTTTACAAAATGTTGCTTGTGTTACTGCAGAAACAAAGCTTCTGCAGCTTTACTGAAGCCTGCCCTGCTCTGACTCTGGGAGAAAAATGCTTTGCTCTATTGCTTTGTGCAGACTAATGAACCTTTTTGACTTGCAGATCTTTTGCCACTATGAATTAAGTCTTGTATGATGCAAATCTCCCTTTCAGTTATGCTTTTCTTACACCTTGATTTTGAATCTTTCCTTTAGATCACGGCTTGCATGACGTTTTTCTTTCTTTTCCTTTCCTTTTGCTGTTTGCAAAGACTCTTGGGAGGATTTGACAGATGTGGTGGAGCAATTGCGCGATGATTCCGAAGGTGCGTTCCACACCCACATCTCACAGCTCTTGTTTGTGCTAATCGTTGGCTTCTGCACTATTCCTTTGAGCCTGAGTGCAAAATGCAGTTAGTTTTCCTTTCCAGTGCCAGTAGCTGTGGCTTTCTTGCATTCCCTTGGTGTTGCTTAAATAAATGTTTGCAGTTTCTTTTATGATTTTGGCTTGAAATGGAGGTAGAAGAAGTGAATCAACAAGGGCTATTTGCCTTCTCCTAAACACTTTCAGAGGCAGTAGTTTCCTGAGCCTGGCAGAAGCACAGCTTGAAAGATTGCAGCAGCATATGGAACTGAATTTTAAAAAAATATTTCAGAAATCACCCTGAAGCTTCAGATATTCTGCTGTACTTCTGTCTAGATACTTCTGATTTTCTGGCAGTAATTGCCAAGGCTTGGCAAAAAATGGTTCTAAAACTTATATTGCAAATTTATGTTAGAACTTGTGAAGTACTAAATGAGAAACTTACTTATAGTGCTTCTTTCTTGGTTTTTGAAAAGGATGCAAATATGAAATAGTTGAATTCCTAATGTAGCAAGTGGTCAAGCAAATTGGTCCTTTGATGATTAAATGCAACTGCTCCTGCTTGAGATTCAGGTGTTTGCAGCACAAAAGGCTGATGTCCTCATGCACTGAGCACACAGATCCTTGCTGCTCATCTTCCACAATGGTGCTGACTTCAACTGCTGTGCTGGTTCTGTGCCTGGGTGCTGCCCGCAGCCTCCTCAGCCGCAGGCTTCTCTCCTGGCCCAACAGCCTGTGCTGCTTGCCAGAGAAGGGCATTGACCAAGGCAGGCTTTAAGGAAAAAGAGGGGCTTGAGACTTCTTTTTTTCATAAAATATTCTGTAAGTTGTTTTGCATTTATTTTGTCAGGTGAGAGATGCTTCTCTGCCACACAGAAGCAGCCATGCTAAATTTCAGGTCACTTTAAGTTGGTGTTCTTGATGTAAGATGAAGAACCTCGATGAAATGCTAATGGAATTGGCATTGCTTTCAGTGGGTTTGTTCACTTCTCCAGTGTCTCATCATTCCCTGCCTTTGATCCAAGTTTTAGCTTCATTTTAGTTGCTTCTTCCTTGTTTTAGAGTAAGTATAAGGAGTGGTAAAATTTATTGTCACCAAATGAGAAGTACCGAGACCAGTCACAGCTTAACCCTTTGAGATCCTGTATTGCATTGACTGTTTCTTGGCTTTCAGGTTCCTGGGTTCAGATTGTACCTGTTAAACAAATTACAGGATTCTTGGATGCTTTTGGAAACGTCTTCATGGAAGCAGCTGGTTAGGAAACATGTCTGTTCTGTAGAAGCTGCAATAATCTAAATAACAAAATGTCCTGAGAGTTTGATTCCTTCATTTGAAACCCAGGCCCTGTGGTAATGCAAAGTTCAAGGGCTGGAGATTTACTTTTTAAGGTTTGTGATGTGGGCTGTGTAGGAAATCCCAGGCAGAGGTTTTGCAGTTAGAAGCAGAAGGAAGTTGGAGAAGGTACCAGCTCAGATGGAGCATGCCAGGTCCACACCAGGATCAGACTTGTCCCAGCTTGCAGCCAGCCTGACAGTTTTACTGTGGAAAAGTCAGCCTTACCTGCTTACCCTGCCTTCTTTATAGGTGTGCATGGTGCAGTACATAGAGCAAGAGTATCAATTATTCAGCATTTAATTCTTGGAATAAACCTTAGGGATTTTATCCAGTTTACACTATATAAGCTAACTGGTTTGCAAGATGAGAATCTTGGATAAACTGCACGAGCAGAGCACAATTGCTCACAGCAGACTAAGGAAGCAGAAACCCTGATTAGTGTGATATGGTGAAAATACTTTTCTGTTGAAGTTAGCCAATAACCATGGCCAAAGCAGCATTTTCTTTGATGCTCTCTTGCACAGTTTCTTTAATTCTGCATTAGGGATTGGTTTGCCACCCAAGCAGAGTCACTGTGGATGCCTTGCTACCCCACCACATCAGCAGCCTTGGCTAGTGAGGAAATGTGAGGAGGGAGGATGAGGAGGAGGTCTCTGTGTGCTGGCAGTACTGTGCCTGACATTTTCCTGAGTCTGCTTTCCCAGTGATGGTGACTGGTAGCTACACTGCAGGTCATAAACTGGATTGGAAATCCAGAGGAGGTACCTCCAGATCAGCCAGACCCATTATCTTCAGGCAGCAGTGAAAGGTGAATAAAACTCCTGAAAGGCAATAAAAAGACTTAAAAAGTTGAGTCTTTCTGCAGTGCAGTGCTGCTCTGAGCATTGCACTCCTAAATGAGTACTTAGAAGTTCTCTAAACTGTGGAAATAAATTTAGAGGAGGAGACTTCTGGTGCTACTTCACTCTGGAGAAGAAGGGGAATGAGAGAAGCTCTGTTCTGAGCTGCTGGAGGGACTGAACAAGTGAGCTGTGGTATCAGGTTTGGATGCCAGCACTGCCCTGGCTCTTCCCTCTCCCTGTGCTGGATTTTTCCCAGCCCATAGTGACGGGCACTCGGGTGTGGGTGTATCAGCTGTGTGCTCTTGGCTCTCTTTCTGCCTGGTGGGTGCTGACAGGGTGCCTCTTGCTTAGATCTCTAGGCTGAGGTGTCCTGTCAGGTCTCTGCTGCCAGCAGTAGTTAATTCACTTGTGGAGGCGGCAGCCTGGGTCAAGGCTCCCTGGATAAATGGGCCTTACAGGGATGAAACTGTCTGCACCCATGAACTGGAGCTCAAGACTTGGGTGTGAGTAGCAGGTCTGAAGGTCTGCATGTTTATAATGTGGTAGAGGAAGAATCTAATCCTGGGAGATGGATGAGTTTGGGGATTTAGTATGACCTGTCAGGAGCCATGAAGATCAGCTCCTCACTGGTGAAAACCAGCGGCAGTGTTGAAAGGAAGGGACACAAGTGGGAGTTGGCTCCGTGTTACATCTAGGCTTAAAAACATAGTCTTGAGGAAGAGAGATGCAAATTGGGATAGAGACACATGCTGCTGGATTAAGTGTGAGGGGGTCCAAGGTGATCTTTAGATGGGAGAACAAACCACAAGTGGAGGACTCTTACTGGTTTGTAGCTGGGGCTGTGAGTTGGAGCAGGCGATGGCTGTGATGGTCAGACACACCTTGTCAAGGTGCAAAGCACAGGATGAACACTGGGCTCCAAATGTCTTTCTTGAAAATAGGGAGCCCCTGTAGTTACTTCAATTAGTAGGGCACCCTCAGAACAATGCATTGCCTATTGCCATGCCATCATGGCTTTGGCCCAAAACTGCTAGTTGATGTTGGTTTTTCTCCACAGAAGGCCTGCAGAGTGCCTCCTGTGAAACTCGCTGCCCTAAAAATGCCTTCAAAGCTGAGGGGGAAAAAAGAGCCAGGTGGAGTGTTTACTATAATAAAACCAGCTTTTGTTGCTCACAGGCATTTTCCTTCCTTCGTTGCAGACCCGAATTACCTCATGGCTAACGAACGCATGAACCTGATGAACATGGCCAAGCTGAGCATCAAGGGGCTGATCGAGTCCGCGCTGAACCTGGGCCGCACGCTGGACTCGGACTATGCCCCCCTGCAGCAGTTCTTCGTGGTGATGGAGCACTGCCTCAAGCATGGCCTCAAAGGTGACTCAGGCGTGGCACTGTGGGGGAAAACAGAGCTCTGCAGCCTGCACAGGACCTGAGAGAGGCTGAGCACCGTCACTGCTGTGGTCACAGCAGACTGGGCAGGCCAGGGGAAGGCACAAAAACCTGCTGCAGGGGGAAGTGGAGGCGTTGCAGGTGCTTGCCATGTGTAAAACAGCAGTTCAGTTGTCCCTGGTGTAAACTCAGTGAGCAGGGATTGAATTGGCTTTTGACAAGCTCGTGATTCCTTTTTCTGCCCTTCCTTGTGCTTTAGGAATGCATCCCCTTGCTGGGAGAGGAACTGCAACCCTGGAGCTCCTTTCTCAGTAGCTCTGTCTAATCAGAGGGTTTGGGCTGTGTGCTGTTTGGGCTTGAAGCTGCTTTTAAAGCAGAGCATGTGTTTGACTGTGAAATCCTGAGTCACAGCTCAACTGGCCAGGCACAGAGTGTCCTTTAGGTGCTGCCCTTGTGTGGTAGTAGCTGGAGATGGGAAGCAGAGGGGCGTGGAAACAGCTGGTCTTTAGGGCCCTTTCCACCCAAACCCTCCTGAGATTCCAGGATACGAAGTGCCTGCTCAGCAGAAGTCCCAGAGGAACCATTCTGGCAGGATTTGGCTAATTTGCTCACTTTGAGAGCAAATTTGAGAATGTGTTATATTAGCACCGGTCTAACCAGCTAATTTTTTATTTATTTTTATTTTTTAGCCAAAAAGACTTTTCTTGGGCAAAATAAGTCATTTTGGGGACCTCTAGAATTAGTAGAAAAACTTGTTCCTGAGGCTGCTGAGATTACAGCAAGTGTTAAGGATCTTCCAGGGCTGAAGTAAGTACATTCTTTTATTGCTTGAGTACATAATATGGGTTCTACTGTGAGAAAGATCGTGAAGAAGAGAAGGAAGGGCAAACAGCGCCTTCTGGAATACATCTGTCACCTTCTGCAGATAAAAGTTGTTCTCTTACTCTTCATCAAGGTTTGCAGCAGGAGAGCACAGGGTATATTCTTGCTCTGTTAGAGTGTGGCAGCTTATGGGCAGCAGTGCATTTACTGCTTGTGCCTCAGGCATGGGAACAGCCTTTAGTGAGCATTTATGAAGTCTGACTCAAGAGGAAGGAAATTACCAGGGAGGTTATAACAGTTTAAATAGTTTGGAGGCTGATGTAAGTAATTCTTCTTCCAAATAACTTCAGGTAAAGTGTATGTGAGAGGAAAGCTTAGGCACCAAGCTGGAGAAGATAGTAGTTTGTGTTAAAGAGGGGAGGCATGCATTACTTGTAAAAGTTTTGTAAGAATTTCAGACATCACATTCAGGCTTGCCTGTTTCATGGTACAAGAAACTGTAAGAAGCTTTTAGCTTGGAATAGAAAAAATGGGTAAGGAAGCTTTTGTATGAGCCTCAGGACTAAGGCTGGAGTCATCTCAGCAGAAAGAATAGGTGGATAAATTCAGTAAATTGCGTTTGGGTTAGCATTTAGTCATGCACATACGGACAAGTGCTTTTCCTGGAGGTCTGTGCAGGACTCCTGCAGCAGCTGACAGGACCAGTGCTGTGCCAGGGCTCCTGGTACCTCTCTCTTCCTGTTGCAGAGCATGGTAACAGAAAATGAGTGGAAGAACACTTTGAGTGTGTTTCTAAAGCTTGTGTTCACAGTGACCCTGTGGAAGTGCTGGGTCCTGTTAGAGAGCCAGGAGTGGGCAGTACTGGGCCATGGCTTCCTTGGGCTGCTGCTGCTCCTGCCAGGTGAGGTCAGGATCCAGGTCAGCGTGTTGGAGCCATGTGCTCCCCATGGCTGGCAGAAAAGAGGGGAAGGCACTAGAGCCCATGGCATCCTGTGAGGGCGTTCAGGAGCAAAGCACCTGAGGAGAACAGAATTGAGTTGGTGTTACTGAGCTGTCTGGCCAGATTCCCATCCAGCCTGACCCACCCCAAGGAGTGGTGTTGGGCAGCTGTGCTGGTCTGTGCATGTTCCTCTGACTTGGGCAGAACCAGTTGTGACTCAGAAGGTGATGAGCTGAAGCAGCTGATCTGTCTGGCAGCATCCAGCAGAGATAAAGCCAGGGAAATCTTTTTAGTATGGCAACAAAAACATCATGAGTGAAGAGACAAACAGGGATGGCTTAATCTGTGTGGACTGATGTGTGCTTATATCCCTTGTGTATCTCTGCACCAGTTTTGGAAGTGCAGAAACTCGAGGTAGGGTGGGTTTATTAGAGCTGTTGGTGACTGTGCCTTGCAGGTGTCTGGAAATGTTTGTTTCTGGCCTTTGCAGGACACCTGTGGGCAGAGGAAGAGCTTGGCTTCGCCTGGCTCTGATGCAGAAGAAACTTTCAGAGTACATGAAAGCCTTGATCAACAGAAAAGATCTTCTCAGGTGAGTGCTGGACGCATTCTCAGTCAGGTTCACTTCTGCTCTCTTGTAAGGCCTTGATCATCTTTCCCACCTCACTCCTCCGTGTCTCTTGCCCTGCGTCCCACAGTGAATTTTATGAGCCCAATGCGCTGATGATGGAAGAGGAAGGTGCCATCATTGCTGGCCTCCTCGTAGGTCTGAATGTCATCGATGCCAACTTCTGCATGAAGGGAGAGGACCTGGATTCCCAGGTACTGGCTATTCAGTTAATGGGTTTGTTCTGCTCATTTAAACTGGAAAAGTCATTCATTTTGCACAGCTCACTGATGTAATGAACCCTTACTGAAGCATGGCAGGTGCTGATGTTCTACCTCTAAACTTTGACACCTGGCAGCAGCGGGTTGGTCTTGGAAACCAAGTGTTCAATGCAAAATGCAATTTTTTCTTCTCCAGGTCGGAGTTATCGATTTTTCCATGTATTTGAAAGATGGGAACAGCACGAAAGGCAGCGAAGGGTAGGTGCACACACAGTTGTCTTGCTGCTCCCCTCTTGGGAATTCAGGTGTTCCAGGCTGCCCTGTTTTTTTTTCTAGAGATGGTCAGATAACTGCTATTTTGGACCAGAAGAACTATGTAGAAGAACTCAATAGACATCTAAGGTAAAACATGTTCTCTTGGTGCTTTATTATCTTGTAGAACAAAAGACAAAACAGGATTGTAAAAAGTGAAGGGATTACTGTAGGGTTTTTCTCTCTTCAACAGTGCTACAGTAAACAACCTGCAGGCCAAGGTGGATGCCTTGGAGAAATCCAACACAAAGCTGACTGAGGAGGTAAGTGTCATAGAAAACCACTGGATGCTTTGGCCTTTGGGAGTTAGGGATTAACCAGGGAGGGAGGGAGGAGTTCCTTTCAGACGCCTGGGGTACAGAATGAGGCATGTTTAATGATAAAACTGAAACAGCTGACCTGCCAAGGAATTTCACTGGCTGTCACTACTGAGCACAAGCTGGAAAATCAACTGTGTGTTTATGTAAGTTTGTGAAAAATAAAGGAAAAAAATGTCAGTATAAGTGAGATGTCCAGCCTGAGCATGAGAAACAGTGGGTACGTGAGGCACAGATGCAGTCTGTGTTTTAGCGTGGGTCTGCAGGTGTAGATGTCATAAAATGTGTTGGGGTCAGTTCCCTGGCCCATGGGTGGCAGGAGGTCTTACCTGACAGAGTGAGTGGCTTTTGGTTTATTACCTGCACAGTGGTGTGGTACCAGGAGATGAATTGCAATGGTTACTGCAGTATTTTTGGGCTTTGGTAATGAAGTAGCCCAGAGAAGCCTGCAGCACGTGCAGAGCGAGGCTGCAGTGCCAGCACACGCTGTGCCAGGCAGGGGTAGGTGATGAGCTGTGTCACACATCCCAGCCAAGTGTGTGTTGGGCCTGAGCTCTGCCAAGCACTCACACTTGTGTCCAGGAGTTCTGTTTGGGTTTGTCACAGGATAGCATGGCTGATCCCTTGGAATGTCTCTGAGCTGCTCCTGTGCGTGAGCCTTATGTCAGTTGTGAGTTACAAAGCCAGAAGGGGTTTCTGAAGTTCCTTTTGCCTTTGACAGTACACTTACATTAATCTGTTGGTCTGCAGAGCTGTCATCCCTGGGAATTCCTCTGAGCCAGGTGTCCCTTCCTAAGCATGCTGTGTGCTGCTTGTCCACTGTTTCCAGCCCAGTCTTCCTCATCTGCTGGGGTCAAGAGAGAAAAAAAACAGTGAAGTATGTTTTTGGTGTGTTACTGTTGTGTTTTGTTCCCAGCTTGCAGTTGCCAACAACAGGATCATTACACTGCAGGAGGAGATGGAGCGGGTTAAGGAAGAAAGCTCCTACATCCTGGAGTCCAGTCGTAAGGTTGGTGTGGTGTGTGTGTGTGTGTATGGATGATTGCCGAGCCCTGGGGCAGGCCCAGCCTGAATGCCTTGTTTGGAACAGTTTATTTGCTTGTGTGTCTCACACAAATGCCACAGTGGATTAGAGGAATGGCAGGTGGGCCCTCTGCAGAGGGAACAGATGGGCCCTGGCCACAGGGAATCCTGCCTGGCCATAGGGATGGAGCAGGGAGCATGCCTGGAGCCAGGAGCTCCCACAGCTTACAGCTCGCTGAGCAAGGTGTCGGGGACAGGAGGGAGGGGGATTACTGTGGGGGGGTGGGGGCAGGAAAATCAGGAA
>VWYO01022390.1:26447-47140 GCA_013400275.1 Rhadina sibilatrix | reverse complement strand
AGGAAATAGCAGTTGTGCTGCTTTGTCCTGAACTGTTGAAGAATTCCAAGTGCTGGGGAAAAGCCAGTAATGAGGCCAAGTGAGGGCTGGCAGTACACAATACCAAGTGAACTGTGTCTGTTACCTCAGGCCACCAAAGACAGAACTGCTGACGGGCAGGCACTGACTGAGGCACGGAAGCAGCTGAAGGAGGAGACTCAGCTGCGCCTGGTGAGGACTGGGGGGGCTCGGGGCTCACCTCACAGGGCTGCAAAGGGTCACTGCCATGCTGGGCTCTTGTTTGATGCAAGGTATTAAGGAAATCAAATCTGCTTTTGGAAATAAAATCTTTCCTTAGACCCCTCCATCCCAAAGATGGCCCCGTGCAGAATTCCCTGACTCTCTGCTAGCTGTGCTGCACACCTGGCTCTGATACTGGACCGAGAACTGGGGAGTTACTCTCCTTAAGGCGTGTGTCAGATGTGTAGCTCAAATTGAGGCAGTGCAGCACACTCGTGGGACTGTGTGGGCAGAAGGGAAGGGTCATGAGGTCCCTGGGTCATGAGGGGAGCTCCTGGAAGTGCTGAGGGCTCCTTGTGTTGTTCCAGGATGTGGAGAAGGAGCTGGAGGCACAGATTGGGATGCGGCAGGAGATGGAGCTGGCCATGAAGATGCTGGAGAAGGATGTCTGTGAAAAACAGGATGCGCTGGTGGCACTCAGACAGCAGTTGGATGATCTCAGGGCTCTAAAGCATGAACTGTCTTTCAAGCTGCAGGTAGGGAGCTAAGGAAATGCAGGGTATTCCAGATGAAAGTGAGAGCTGCTGTGTATTTATTCCTCCTGCCTATTGGAAAGGTGCTGGGTGTGGAAGGATCACAGGCTGTGCAGCACACTCCTGTTCTGCTGGGAGAACACTGGAATATGGTGGAGGGCAAAGGCAAATGCAGTTCCTTCTGAACAAAAATCCATCATGGTCCAGAAATTTGTGTGTGACAGGGGAAAGCATCTTGTGTGGTTTTGTGGTGGGAAAAGAGCTGTGGGAGCTTGTGTTCCAGCACAGTCTGGTGTGGAGGGCCCCTGGTGCAACTCCTGTGTGGTGACACAAGCAGACTCTCCAAACAGCTACACAATGCTCAGAATAGATCCTAAAATCAACTTGACAGCAGGAAGGAGTTGCTTAAGCGCTCCTTGAGCCAATGGCTTTGTTCAGAGCAGCTGAATTACATTAAGATATTGAATATTAGCAGGCACTGCATCATGCATTTTCCGTATCCAGGAAGCTTTGTGGATGGTGACATTGCCCTGTTGTGGGGTCCAGATGGAGCCTGCACCTCTACAGCGAGACGTTTGTCCTCGCACTACTGCCCTGGCATTTGCTTTTCCAGCACTGTTTCCTGCCTCTTTGCCTTCTGTCCTGTTGTTTCATGAGTCAAATGATTTATGGGGGTTTATTTGGGATTTATTGCTCCCTACACAAACCCCCACTGCTCCTTTTCCCAGAGTTCAGACATGGGAGTGAAACAGAAGAGTGAATTAAACAGCCGCTTGGAAGAAAAAACAAATCAGATGGCTGCCACCATCAAACAGCTGGAACAAAGGTAAGACAGGAGACTGGAACCATGATCCACTGGTGTGTCCTTTAGTGTAGTGTCCCATGGATCCAGAATGGGCCAGGGGAGAGTCCCAGTGCTCTGCTAGACAGAGCTGCCTGAGGGGAGCACTGGGAGCAGCACCTCTGGGTCTTGGTTAATGAGTAGTGCATTGCACACCACTCCAGTGGTGCTCTCATTTTAGGGTTTCTGTGGGGAAGGGTTCTTAGTAAACAGGGTGGCGGTTTTCTTTGTGACAAGTTTGTGTTTGAAAATGTTTCATGATACCTTACTCAGCTAATTCATGTGTTCTTTTTCTCTTGCTGTTCATATTTTTTTCCGTTTTCTCATCATCCTCATTCTGATTTACTTATACAGTGAAAAGGATTTGGTGAAACAGGCAAAAACCTTAAATAGTGCAGCAAACAAACTGATCCAGAAGCATCATTAGACATTTTTATGTCTGGCCACCTCACAGCTCTGACATCAGAACTCATTTATGAGGGGAGAACTTGAGAATTGCTAAAAGCAACTGTTAAAATGTTAATTGTCACCTAAAATTGATTTGGAGTTTGCCGAGTTTTTAAAATCAGTGAGTTTTTCTGCCGAGATTTAGTCGGGTATACCAATCCCCAGCCCTGCCATTTAAACCGTGTTCGAGTACCAAGGAGCTGGCCGCTGAGCGCCCCGGGAGAGCTGGCAGGAGCGGGCGCGGTGGCCGTGCCCAGCCGCCACCTCGGCGCCTGCGCGGCTCAGCCGGCACCGCGGCCAGCTCGGGACAGTCAGCCCCTTTTCTGTATTGCCCTTTTGTGAAGTAGACGAGAAATGCATCCCTGGAAGTCGTTGACAGTAGTTGTGTGCGTGCCCCAAGCCGTTCCCCGTTCTGTTCTGTGGGTTCAGCCCCGAGTCCGAGCCGAGCGGGCGCGACGCCGGCCCGTCGGCGGGAAGACCGGCCCTCTCGTAACCAGCCTGCCTGGATTCTGCCTTAGGGACTTGGGGGGAGGGTGGGGGCTTATCCTTATTCCTTTAAACTTCATGTGTCCAGAATTAGTAGCTGTAGGTGTCTTAGAGTAACACGATAGAGTGGCAAGTTCAGTGGAAACCTCCTTCTCTTTGCATTGCTTCTACCTCTGCGAGGAATCCCTCCAGACATGCCCGTGGTCCTTCCTGACCCAAGGAAGTGGAGGTGTTTTGGGAGGTCTCTCCCCTTCCCAGAAAGGGAAGTTACTGGTTTTATAAAAAATAATCGGATCTTTGTTTAAAGGAAACAAAAACACATTAAAAAAAGAAGGAACCCAGTGTGCAGCAGTGGGGAGTGGAGATGGAAATTTGGTCCTTGCCCTTTTCTTGTCCAAGTAGTTGGTGGCTGAAGAGTTGCCTTTTACACTTCTTGCATTTTCTTCTGAGTTTGCCTTGCTCAAAACAAGTGGAATTTGCTAATGGAACAAGAGCTAAAGCTTGGAAATGCCTCTCTCAGTAGGAAAAATAATTGCCAGTTTAACGCCCTGGTGCAAAAATCTGAAGTAACTGTAGCTTGAACTATTATAAACTAACATTCTCGGATCATGGAAGTCCCTGCCTGGCCTCTCGCAGGCTTTAGGTTTATAAGTGCTCCTCAAGATTTTTTTTTTCTTTTGGAAGGTTGGATTTGGGGAGTTTCTGTGTCGAATAAGGGTTTTTTGCTCTGGTGAGATGTCTGTAGTAATTTCTTCGATGCCGGTTCTCCCTTTGACCTATGGGACAGCGTTCCTTGGGGCAGTGGGTGGCAAATGTGACAAACACAGGAGGGAACACCTCGGTGTGTTTGCAGATCCGCGGGGCTCAGCCTGGTCCCTGTGGATGTGAGCGTGGGCCACTGTGGGGCTTGTTCCCTGGGCTCCCAGCACAGCCCTGCTGGGAGCCTCCCTGCCATGCCCCAGCCGCATGCTTGAACCTATAAACTCACCCCTCAGTAACCTGCTACTAGAAACTCATCCTAACTCCCTGGAGAAAAAAAATAATCCTAAGGGAAAGGTGCAAGCTTTGATCGAGGTGTGTGAACAGCTGGTTAGGACAGGAACCCCCCTGCCCCTTAGCACAGTTCTGCCGTAGGAACAGGGGGTTAGATGGTGAGATTTGTGCTGAGATCAGACAGATTGAAGGATCTGGCTGCTTCTGATGTCAGGCCCCGAGTGGGAATGTGGTGGTGTACCAATGCCTGGGGCTTGAGCCGAAGTGCCCATCCGTGGGAGAGACCAGGAACATGCACTAATTCTCAATAGAGTAGCTACAACCTACTGCAAGTTCCAGTTACCTGTGCAAAGCTGAAATGTAACGTACATTAAACTCCAATTGGACCTAAAATTCTGTGTACTTGAGGTTTGCTTCGAATCTGGACAAAAGTGATGTTTTCTGTTTCTCATCTAATGGCTGTAAACTGTAGTGATAGAATAAAAACTATTGAAAACGAGAGCTTCTGCCTGGTTCACCTACATTTTGCTTTGCTTTGAACTATTTTCCTCCTTTCCATTGTTTTTACCATTCTCTTTTTTTGGCTTTACCTTTTCACTGGGTTTTTTATTTGTTGGTTAAACTCGGTCTTCCTCCCCACCATGGCTTTTGTTTTTTATCACAAGTTCATGTGGCTCAAATCCAGATTGCGACAGGCAGAGAAGGACCGGCAGCTGGCCCAGCAGGACAACCGGCTCTTCAAGCAGGAGTTTGGGGACAAAATCAACAGCCTCCAGCTGGAAGTGGAAGAGCTCTCCAGGCAGCGGTGAAGAGACACTTTTCCAACCTCTTTTCTGGGCTCTTGTTGCTGTGTCTAGGGGAGAGCAGGCAGGGTGATGGCACAGGGGAGCAGGGGATGGAGAGAGAGTGAGGCAACTTCTGTGTTAGGTGCCATGAGGTGTAACTGCAGGGAGGGAAATCCTTGGTAATGGCATCACTTGGGAGACTGGCACAGGCTGCCCAGAATAGTTGTGGATGCCCAGTCCCTGGAAGTGCTCAAGACCAGGTTGGACAGGGCTTGGAGGAATATGATCCAGTGGAAGGTGTCACAGCACAGGGTGGAACAAGGTAGTCTGTAAGGTCCTTTCCAGCTCAAACCTGCTGGGATTCTGTGATAATTGGGAATTCCCAAAGCTAATGTTAACAATTTGCTGCTCCTGGGCAAGGATTGAGCAGCCAAATCTCTGCCTGGAGCAAACACTGAAGAAGGGCTAGAGCAAGGGCAGTGATTTTGGTTGTCTTACGTGATACACAGTACTGTGATGTGGATTTCTTCCCCATTTGAAACTGCTCTTAGTTTTGGTGGAAGCCAAACCGAGCCCTTGTCAAAAGCCATCACATTTTCCCCTGCAGCCTCATCACTTGAGCAGTGTCAGGGACACAGACAAATCTCTTTCCTTAAAATAGAAGAGCGTCTCCTGCAGCCTTGACGCATCTGTGGCTTGTTGCAAGGTCACTGGGATGAATTCTGTGAGAGCACTGCTGGAGATTTTTGTCCCTTCCTCCCCTCCTGGCCCAGCTTTTTATTTCCTTCTTCAAAATGCTGCTCTGGCAACCAGAAAATGACTTTGGTCAGCAATTGGTGCGAGGTCCTGAGTGTGCATGGCTGAGCTGAGGAGGACACAGGCAAATGGGTCTGGTTTTGCATCGGTTGGATGCTAAATTGTCCCAGAATTAGATGAAGGACTTGTCGATTTTTCATCCTGACACATTATGGCTAAACGCACTGCGAGACTGCTTCAGCTTCCAAGAGGCAGTTTTAGCTCTTGAGTTAGGGGTGTGAAGAAAGGGTCAAACAGTTTGTCAAGCTGTCAATGCCAAGTGTCCCCAAACCATCCTTTATTCACAATTCCACCTGGTATTCCAGGAGCCACCTAGAACTGGAGCTAAGGCGGGAAAGAGACAGATGGTCTCACAGTCACCAGCACGGCCAAGAAAGCAAAAAAGGCCCAAAGCATTGGCTCAGACAGGTAACGTGACTTGGGTTTTGGCTCGGGTTTGAGGTACAGTTTCCCTTGGCTTGTTTGCTTTTACTGAGCTTTCTCAGGCAGTAAATGGTCGTTGTTCATGTGCCACAACCAGAGGAGCTTTGGGAAGATTTTTATACACTCTGAACAGGCAGATGGAGTTGTAATGAGAACTGCCTAGTAACAGAGATGGCTTCTGCAGTTCTTTGTTTCTCCCTGGTCTGTTTGAGTGGTGCAGTTTTGTCTTTTTTGACCAGTATTACACAGTTTCACTGAAGTGCTTTAGGCCTCATGGCTCAGCTGAGACGCACATCTCAGGGAGAAGGGGAGGATTCTCTGCTGGCTGGGAAAGTTTGTCTCTGGTCAGCTTCTACAAAACCTCTTCAGCCCATCCTCGTTCTCAGCCTCTGCTCTGCAAATAAGAACTGGTGACTGTGGTGTTTCTGGTAACAGGAGGTGATGGGACCCCTGCCCACCTCTGAGAGGCACAGTCCCCTCTGTTCACAGCCAAGGGAAAGCACTGAGAGCTGCTCCCAGGGGAAACTGGGACACAGATACCCCTCCGTGCCAAGGAGGGCAGAGCAGTATCCCAGAATAGCAGTGACAGTTCTCCCCTTGCAGTGTGGCAGGAGGGAAACTGGAGTTTTCCTCTAGTGCTGCTGATGGGTGAGTGTCTCCTCTTGGCAGGATGGGAAGCTCAAAATCCAGGAAGAAAACCCTAAACCGAAGCAGCCGCTGAGAGAGAACAGTGTCCTGCCACACAGGTAAGGAAGGAAACAAATCTCACCTCTGCCTCTCTCAAGTCCTGCTTTCCCTTCTCCAATTTCTGTGTCGACAGGGAGTTTGGAATACTCCAACTTTGCTTTTAAGGAAGGATTTCCAACCTCATGCCCTTTGTTGAGTTCTCTGCTGCTTTTCCATAGCTCTCGAAGGGAAGGAGGAGGTTCTGTTGTTTGCCATCAGCGCTTTCAAATGGGAAAAACTCTGTGTCTCTCCCATTTACCTTTGATTTTTTTTCTGTCTAAATCTGCTGTTTACTTTTTTTCTTACTCAAGAATCCTTGGTTAGCCAAATGCAAGACCTTTGGAACTCATGTCCAGAGTATCTTTGGTGAAAGAAAGGAGAAGGGTGTTTGGACCCCCTAAAGAGAAGCTGCTGGGGAAAGTGAACTTCAAGTGAGATTTTAAGATGGCTGTGTAAAATAGTGGTTCAGGTCACTTGTTTCCAAGCTGAGTTATTACAGAGGATTCTTCTTGCAGGATTTAAGTATTTGGTTTTAGGAGTTAAAAGGTGTTTCCAGAGCCCCTGGGCACAGCTCAGTGCTGAGGCTTTGGCTCAGGGATGGAACAGCTCATTGGAAGTGCTCTGACTGTCAGGGCTCTGCTGCAGTGTCTCAAGTGCCAATGGAGAGGCTCTCTCCACTGAGTTCATCAGTGAGTTAATCAATGAGGTAATCATAAAAATATCCTCTTAAAAACAGCATAGAGCAGTTCAAATCTTCTTTGCCAGAGATTAAAAAACCTGAGATCCCCCCCTCCCCATTTCACCTGGGGTGTTTAAGCAAGCAGGGGTCAGGGTGATGGTTTACAGGCCTTGTGGTGCTTTACTGCTGCATTTCACAGCAGGGGTGGGGATCAAACCTGCAGGCCTATGCTTAAAGCCAGTTTCAAACTGTTTTGCTCTAGCACCTCAACTGTCTTTTCTGTGTTCCTGCTCTCTCTTCTGCTCTCCTGAAGGCATTTTGCAATTTTTTCTTCTGCTCTTCCCATTGAACCAGGAGTGCTGCTCAAAAATCTGGGGAGGGTTTTAAAAACAGGATGAGGGAATGCCCTGATAGCACAGATGTTTTATTTAAAGGCTCTGGTGATGGAAGGCCTGCTCCAAGTGATGCTGTTGTTCCTTTGTAGGTCACCCAGCGACAGGCAGGAGGAGCAGGTGGGTGGCTCTCCTTCTTGGTGGTTTTGCTCTTTTCCTGTAAATCAGCTGGATCAAAATGGGCTCCTTGTTCTCTGTGTGCCTGGCAAAGCACAGCCAGACCCCCAGAGTGCCACTGGGATGCCTTGTGCTGTCTTGTCCACTGGGAATTTCTGCTGCTGTGGGCTTGTTCCCAGTGAAAACCCTGTTTAGCTCCCCCTTTGTTTCTGCTGAGCTCTGCCACAGGAGCCGTGTAAAGCAGAATGTCTTGGTTTGGGCTTGGGCTTTAGGAGCAGCTGTCGGGGCCTGGACACGCCGAGATGTGCCAGCTCTGCCAGGAGGAGCACAGCCGGAGCCAAAGAAAGGTGAGGCCTGGGCTTGAACTGGCATCTCCCATGCTCGGTGACTGAGTTCCCTCTGCTTTTTGCTGTGGGATCACAGATTCCTGCTGGTGACTTCTATCAAGAAATGAGCCCCTGCAGGCCCCTCTGCACTTAGTAGAACTTAGTTAAATGCTGATGGGGTGATGGTTCCCTGCTCTGCCCAGTTGAGTGGTTTGGTTTTCCTCCACCTTAGCAGCTTTTTCCCTTCTTTAGCTCAGCATTTGTTTAAAAATAACTTGATCTGCCAAGAACTGAACCTCTCCTTAACTTCTCTGTCCTTTTTGTGCATTCCAGAACATCTGCAAGAACTGTGGGGGCACCTTCTGTGAAGCCTGCTCGGTGCACGAGCTGCCCCTCCCGTCCAGCATCAACCCTGAGCGCGTCTGCAACCCCTGCCACCAGCGCCTCATCCAGCAGTATTCCAGCAGCCCCTTGTAGGGAACAGCTGGCATAGAGGTGACAAACAAGGCTTGGAGCTGCTGGTGTTTCTGGAGTTGTTCAGGGGGAATGTGAAGACACTTGCCCATGTGCTTTGGAGGTCGGATGGGAAGCAGCTGCTTAGTGTTTAGAATCTCCTGTTACGAAAACAACAGTCTGAGCCCTTCCCTGTACCAAAATCAGCCTGTGCTGTGGGGAATTGCTTTAGGAATGTCACATGGGGCAGCCCCAAAGTGTGCCTGAGCAGTCTCAGGACTCCGGGAGCCTCTGCCAAACCGGAGCTGTTGTCTGCATGTGGAAGTCGGGAGTATTCTCACCCTCACGTGTGTGGCGTGGGTGTGTGCTGCTGCTGCTGAGCAGAGGCTCTCCAAAACCCAACAGGAACATTGGTATTCCTCACGTCTGGCTGTACTTGAAATCCCATTTCCCCTTTTCCACTTGCCCTGGACAGGCTGGTTTATCCTGGGAACCCCAGGCCATGGTGTGAGCAGGGCAGGTGGGCCACCAGTGAACGCATCCTCCCTGCGTTTCCTTGGCTCAGAGCTCTGACCAGGGACTTAGTCTGCACAGGGACACCCCAAACCAAGCTGTGAATGTTCTGTTTCCCCTCTGTGCTTTAGGGGCTGGGCCCAGTCCCCATCAGACGGAGGTTTAGGGCCACTTGGATCCACCTCTCCACCTTGCGCACATGGAAACATTGTTACAATAAACCTGGCATTACACTTTTTGTTGCATCAAAACTAAATGGGAACACTTTCCACCTGTTAGAAATTTTAATTGCACATACAGTTCAGAGAGGTTTCATGGTTTGTGCCACATCACTGTTTGTCACTGTTCCCTCGAGGAATTTTGTTAGTCCAAAAAGTGGTGGTGGCTTTCTGGTGTCATGGGAGTGTTCACTCCTGTTCCTGCTGGCACCTCCCACAGTCTCTGAGACCACAGAATGTCCTGTAGTGCATGGCAAAGGGATGCACTGGCGTGACAAACGCACTGAGGTCTGTACAGGTGGTGTTAGGGGGTAGTGGTTAATTCTCTGGAGGGGATTTTCTGGTCATTAGATTGGCTGGAACCACATGAAAAAGCTTCTTGGAGCTGAGGTACTGACAGGGTTGGTACTGCTTAGTACCAGCAATCCTCTCCTAGAACCTTTTAGGACTTGGCATGTTCAGCCACCCAACTTCTACTCTTCTCTGCTCTTCTGCCCCCCAGGGCAGCTTCCTGACCCATTTCCTTGCTGGTTATCCCCTAAAGTATGTCAGGAGTTGTAAACGGTGTTGAAATACCAAAAGCCTGGAATCCAGGTGAATTCCTGAGTTCTCTGGAGGGGTGAGACATGGGAAGTGGCTACAGAAAACATTGAATTTAGTGTCAGTAGTTTTGAGTATGTACTGTACACATCCAGCAGTGTGAACTCCTGCATCCAACTCCAGTGTGACTCATCCCCCGAGGAGAAAACAAGACCCAGGCAATACAGAGGGAGCATTAAACTGGAAATGGAGGATTAAACTCCATGGAGCAGGGAGGTGGCTGAGCCCCTCCAGAGCACAGCCCTGGTGGCTGCCATGGGCACCTTTCAGAAGGTGGGAGCAGGACCGTGCTGGCTGCCAGCTCCCTCTGTGCTCAGGTACTCCGTGTGGTGCCAGGGTCGGCTCACACCTGCACCTTGGGAATGGGGGGGAAAGTTTTCTGATGTTAATTTTGTTCCACACAATAAAAAAAACTTGATCATCCATATCCTGCCTCCTGAGTTGTCTTTCCCTCCCATTCCTCTTGGGCTGGAGGTATGAAAGGATTCAGAGCAACAGCATGCACCTGTGTGAGGACTTAGATCACTCTGGGGTTAAATGGCAATCCTGGTGTTTTATTAACGCAACCAGATACACCTGGAGCCCTGCACTGCTCCACCCTGCAGCCTTGGCCATTCCCACTGCAGCTGCTGCTGGTGCAACTCCCCACAGCCCATCACATTTATTCCAAGCTCTTACACCTGGCTGAACTAATCTTAGCTTGTCCTCCTCGCTGGGTGGTGACCTTTGGACCTGATCTTCATGCTCATACCCACGGAATGTGTTTGCTTGGCCTAAAAACAAAGGAGAGGAAAAATAAAAATCACTCCCTTCTGCACTGTGGCTTACTGTTTACTGTTTTCCTTTTTTTCTCCAAAGCCCACTGCATTGTATTCCCAGTTGATCCTCTATTAGAATGAAATAGTACAGTTTGGCAATAGCAAAATACCACAGACTCCAGGTGGGGCTGCAGCACAGGCACACGGGGTGGGGAGGTTCAATTCCCCCAGCACAGGCACCAACAGAAGGGAACTGCCAAGGAAGTGTGGGATGCAGGTAGGTCAGACTGCACATCCTGAACCTGCCCCAAGGACTTATCCCTGGCCTGGATTACACACCCAGGATGGGTGGGCTGCCCTCCCTGCTGCAGGGACCACGGCTTGGGGAGCAGTGACCACCACTGCCCACCTTCTGAGGGGAATTCAGGAACAAGAAGCTGTCTACCACCTTTCGTGGTCACACCAAACCCCACCCCATCCAGCCATCCAGAAGACCAATTACTAGGAAGCCACAGCTGTGTGAAATGTTCAGCCATGTTTCCTCTCCTTGCCAGGGAACATAACCCAGTCAGAGCTTTCCATGCTGCCTCTGCGCATCAGGACTGCCACCTGTGGAATCCAGAGGTGCAGGCTGTGGGATCCAGGCTGGGGGGTGCTTCCCTTCAGCCCCTCCATGTTTTACCCTTTGGGCTGGTTGGAACATCACGGATTGTGAGCCTGGGGCACACATTGCTACAAAGGGAGCAGGAAGGACAGAAATGGCATGCACTTACCAAACCTGCGCCTCTGCCGCTGTCACTAGCAGTTCTCCTTTCCCTTTGGATGTTTGTTCAGGAACAACTCAATGGCACAGCACTCTGGGGAATGAAAGAGATGGGCTGAGGTCAGACACTCCCATGTGTTGCATGGCATTTTTTTTCCCCTGCAAAGCCCATGGCACATCACAACTTGGAAAGCTACACTCAAGTGATCCCCCTGCACAGGGTGCAGCAGTGGCTGGATGAGCTGTGCCAAATGCCCTGAGGTCTCAGCCCCAGGGTTGTAGGATCCCCTCTCTTTTTTCTGACTTACCCATCTGTGACCCCTCCTTGGCCATCGCTGCGACTGCGTCCTCGCGGCTCTCAAAGTGCACATCCGCCTCTCCTGTGGCATCTCCATGGGAGTTATATTCCACCAAGATCCTTGTGGGCCTCAGTGGAGCAAAAAACTGAAAAGCAGGAGAGAGTTGGGTGAGAAAAATGATAGTAATGCACCCTATTCCCCAGAAACTCAGTGCTTTTACTCCAAAAACTCGCCAACCCATGGTGGGGGGCTCAGCTCCTGAGCAGCAAAAGGCTCCCTGATCCATCTGGGTAAAACTGAGGCTGAGGTACTCCCCAGTCACCTGTCCCACCCCCTGTGAGCTCCTGGCATAGAAACCCCTGCTAGGAACAAAATCCCTCACACAGCACCCACATTCTGTACACATCAGTGCAGCTCCATGTACACTGTTAACATTTCTGTGCAGTCAGCTACTCTGAAATCTTGCTTCAGAGTCTCAGGGGCTCCTAAAGCCTGGTGATTGATATAACACATCCCAGCAAGCCTTACTTCCTTCTTATTCATGGAGAGGAGCAGATCCCTCTTGTGCCTGAGGCCACAGCTCTCCAAAGCCACATGGCACTGAGGACTAACAGACACTAATTAATTAAAAGCCTGCAATTGCTGCAGCTGTAACAATTAACTGAAGGTTTGCATGGATACTGACAAAACCACACTTCATCCACAGCCTGTTACTCACATTTATTATGTCCTGGGCACTAGCTTGGGAAGGAAAACCCCTCATGTGGACAAAGTGCTGTGGTGGTGATGAGGCGTTCTCAGACTCTGCAATGTTCCTGGAGCTTTCTGTTCCTTCCCTGCTCACTTCTGTGGGATGGAGGGAAAAGCCATCACTTGTGCTTGCAGTGCCCCCCTCACCCATGTGAAAGCCGTGGGCACGTGGGGTGACACGAAGGGGCCTCGAGGAACACTCAGGACAGGGAGGGACTCACTGATTTCTCCTTCGGCATAGGAGCCTCCAGCGTCTCTCCAGCCCCTGTCTTCAGAGATGGATTCATATTCTCTTCTCACTCTGGAATAGGCCATCACCTGCTTGCTGTGGGGCATGTGCCTTTCCATCTGGTGCCTTCTGCTCACGTACACTTCTATGTACCTGGAGCCCAAAGGGAAAGAGCACGTGGCACACCCGGCACTCAGGCACTGAAGAATTAAATTCATTTCACCGGCACAGTTCTCTCTGAGGCTGTTTTTCCCTCACTGCACTGGTTTCTACAAACCCCAAATTTAACACCCTTCCCAGCCCCAAAAGAGGTCCCAGAACAGGCAGACCAGCAAGATGCACAGGGTCACAGGAAATACTTCAGTGGAGCCCTAAGATTTTCCACATGCCTATGAAATTGATAGGATTTCACTAGCAGTGTTAAATCAGGGAATTTCCAGAGCACTGGAGGAACAGTGTGATGGAAAGGAAATGTGGACATCCAAGGGTGGGGGCCTTCCACCCTTCCTGAAGGGAGCAGCCAGCATAAGGGAAGTAACCCTGTGTACAGGCTGACAGAGCTGACAGCTCAGCCCCCTCGAGTCCCCACTCAGCACTGGGCACTGCTGGGGGCCAGTTCTGGATAAAACCAGGAAGAATGAATGGGAGCAAGCTGCCAGCAATTTTGAAAACCCCTCCATTTCTTGGCTAATCACATGGAAATGGAGGTGTCTGAGCCAGATGGATGAGTCAGGTCAGCTCATGTTCTGACAAAAAAAAAAAAAATTAGCAGTAGATTTGAAATTAAACTCTACTCCAGAGGAGGGGAGTCCTATTAATTCAATTAATTAATCAAATTCTACCCATGGAGCAGCTGTTTGCTTTTAATGAGTGGGGAGGTGGACAAACACCAGGAAATGCAGTCTGTAAACAGGAAGTAAGGAAATAAAAGGAAGGAGGTTGGTGTGGGTGCAGGAGGGGAGGTAAGGTTTGGAGAATTCTTTTATTGTGTGGGGGGTAGATAAAGTTTATAGATCACTGAAGTCAGAAAACTCAGCAGGGAAGAGCAGCCTTGGTTGTTTGGGTTTTCTTTTCTGAGCACAGCTCTGGAGGTGTTTAAATGCTGTGTAGCTGTGGTGCTTACAGACAGGGTTTGGGGCTGGGCTGGGCAGTGTTTAGGTTAATAGTTGGACACAATGATCTTAAACCTTGTCTAACCAAAATGATATTATGGACTCTGGGAAAAGGTAGCCCCGTGCTTCTCTTTGAGAGGAAAGAGGCTCTTGTGAGGTGTGTGGGCTCAGTGCTCTGGAATAAAATGGTGTAGTTCCCAAAGGGGATGTGGTCACCCAAGAGGTGGGAGATTCCTCTGCTGGGAATGGACTCAAGGCAGGTCAGCCCTGCTCCAAACAGGTACTCCTTGGGAGGCTGTGCCGGGCACTGGGCTGAAGGGCAGGAGGACAGCTGCCAGAATTGCCCAAAGCATGGAGGAACCTGGTGGAAATCTGGCAGGATCACATGTCTGAAGTAGGCCCAGCATCCCTGTGCACTGAGGCCTCGGGCAGACTGTGTCTATCTAATGTTCCCCACTCTGGAGGCTGTCACCCCTTTTCACTGGGAGGAGAATGTCTTCAGGAATACCTGAAAAACTGGAGACGTTCTGAGAGGCCCCAAAGTCCCCCAAACTATCAGCACTGCAGGTGCCTCTGCCTCCCCTTAATTGCACTGTGAGTGTGAGATGAGCTGTTTCACCTGGCAGGAAGCTCCAAGTCCCACAGGAGCTTCACACCACGTTCTCCTCCCCCCTGAACTCCAGGGAAGTACCTACCTATTTCCCATGTATTCCCTGTGCCGCAGCAGGGCCTTGGCCGCCATTTCAGGAGTGGCAAACTGCACAAAAGCTTCTCCTGTTCTTCTCTCTCCCCGGTAAATGAAAGCTATGTCTGTAATTTTCAGACCTAGAGATGGCAGGGGAGGAAAAGGCATTGATTGTGGCAGAAACTTGTGCTATAGCTCAGAAAGCCTTTTGGTTTTTTCCCTTATTTTTCTCTTTTTTGACAAGCTAACTGGGCAGCTTAACAGTTTCTAAACAACTGCTCATGCTGGCCTAATGGGAGTTTTTCAAACTCCAATTTTTTTGCTTTAAGGTAGTTTTCACAGAAGACTAAATTAAAAAAGGAATCAATCTGAGACTTCAAGTAAGTGAATCCAGGTTCTGGACAACAAGTCGATCCAGGGCACAAATGTTCTTGAAATTTTCTCTTATTATGGTAATTTTTTCCTGCATTTTTTAAAACTCATGTCAGATTCAGTGAATTTCACTTTTTGTGCTGGAGAATGTTATCTTGGGGAGCCAGGACCCGGACTGCTCCAGCACTGAGCATGGGACAAGGATTTAAGTGGCATATGTGACCTACCCATCCTGATGTCACAGCTGGCAACACCCACATGGCATTCACCTGGACTTAACTATCACTCAAGACTTTTTCCTTCTCAAGTTTGCCAAATTATGCACAGGTAGCAATCACAACATCTGGTCCCCTTCCTTTGCCTCCCCTGGCCCCAACTCAGAGTGCTGAAAGCACTGATCCTGCACAAGGTCAGAGGGGCAGGGAAACTGCGGGGTGCTCAGAGAGCCTGTGTGACTTCTGGGGAACAGCAACTCCTTGTGGAGTTTAAGGTGTCTGAGGCCGCACGTGCAGCATCAACGTAAGGCAGTGCATGCCTGGTAAAGGAGGAGCAGGGCCCAGGGCGAGTTACCTGCGAAGAAATCTGCAATGTCCTCCTCGGTGGAGGCGAAGGGGAGGCCCCGGAGCAGCACGACTCCGTCGCTCATGGCCTGCGTCTCGCCACGCAGGCTCTGCAGCAGCCCCTCCACATCGCTGTCGTGCACTTCGAACACTGCGAGGAAGGAAGGAAGGCGGCCCTGGAGCGTCTCCCTACACGGCACTGGAAGCCGTGGGCACTCTCCTAAGGCAGCCTTTGCCCCCTGCAAAGCTCCATCCTGTTTCCTCCCCCTGCCCCTCTGCTCTCCCTGGCCAGCCTAGGACGTTTTGGCCCAGTGGTGCCTCGCTGGCTGATGTGCTGCTCAGTCCCACCCCTGCGCCTCTCCGCTAATCAAGGAGTTCTCATTCCCTGGGGAGTTCCACTCTGTAACCCATCTCCCGCTGTGCCAAACCCACCTTTCACGTAGCGTGGGCCCATGTACCTCAGGTGCTTCTCCAGGGCTCTCTGGACATCTGCTTTGGACTCTAGCTCGATCAAGGCATCCCCCCTGCGCCTCCCATCCCTGTTTAAGAGGAAGTGTATCCCGTTCTCACCGTTTCGAATTCTACAGCCTGGAAACCAAGGGACACACAACACAGGAATACACAGGACTGCATCAGACACGGGGATCTCTGTGTCCTGACTACAGTGCTCAGGGCTCATGCCCTCAGCACTGCAGAACAAAGGCTAGAACACTTGCATTTCTAACATGAAGAGCCTAACGACAAACTGACTTCCTTTAGTTTGTAAGTAAGTAGCAAGTAATTTAAAAACTTGCATCTGGCCCCTGGGAGGATGCAGCATTGTAGGACAGCAGGGAGGATTGGCCCTACAAAGACATGTAAAAGCTATGAATTAGGACCAGAAATCAATGCTGCAGTTTAAAGTATTTTTACTAAGTACTCAAAGAAACCTCAGTTTCTTAAAAAGAGAGGCGTTTGGGCCAGCCATAATGGCCAGTAAGAACATCACTTTGAATTGGATTGTCTTTGCTGTGGAGACACTGATTAAGAAGGGAAAGGCTTGTCCAATTAAATTTAAGAGACCGTAAAGATGAGCTTCTAGTCAGTGTCCAGCAGTTTGGATATTGATTATTCCCGTCACGTGTGTCAGTTGTGAATAATTTTGCAGCAACAATAAGACCTCATCCTTCTCTGTTAAGCAGTCATGAACTAATGGGCTCAATACCAGCACGCAGAACAGTTAGGCAGGAAAATGAACACCCATACTATCAAAGAAGGTAAGGACATCTTCCTCGGTGCACGAGAAGGGGAATCCTTGGGCCCTGACGAGGTAGACGGCGTCGCTTTCCGCCTTGGGTGAGGCGGGCTCCTGCTCTGAGAGGCGACCTTGGTGGGACGGAGCATCTGTGACCTGCCGCGGACACAGGAGAGAAGCCCCCGGGTGAGAGGCGGGAGGNTCCCTGCCTTCCTTCCTTCCTTCCCGGCAGGCGCTGCACGGGAAGCGCTTCCCGGGCACGGCCGGCTGCCCTGGGGCCGGGGGGTGTCCGCTGCTCTGCCCGCGCTGCGGCACCCGGGACGGGGCGGGCACTGGCGGCTGTCACTGCTGGCTTTTCCTGCCACAGAGCTGTGGTTTAGAACGGCCTGGGTTGGAACGGAACTTGAAGATGATGCCGTTCCACCCCCGGCCATGTGCAGTGAGAACTACCACTAGATCAGGTTCCTCCGAGCCCCGTCCATCCTGGACATAAACACTTCCAGGGATGCGGCAGCCACAGTTTTCCTGGGCAGCCTGTACCAGGGCCTCACAGGGAAGAATTTCCTCCCAATATCCCATCTAACCGTGCCTTCTGTCAGTGTGAAGCCATCCCCCCTTGTCCTGTCACTGCAGCCCTTGTAAGTGGTCTCATCTTTCTTGCAGGCTCCCTTCGGGCACTGGAAGGCCGCAGCTGGGTCACCCTGAAGCTTTCCTTCTCCAGGCTGAAACATGCTAATTCTCCTAACTTCTCCTCATGTAGCAGAGGTGCTCCCTCCCTCTGATACAGCATTGGTGGCCTCCTCTGGACTGGCTCCAACAGCTCAGTGTCCTTTCAGTGCTGAGGACCTCAGGGCTGGATGCAGCATTCCAGGTGGGGTCTCACCTGAGCAGGGCAGAGGGGAGGAATCCCGCACTCCTCTGCTGCCCTTGCTGTGGGGATGAGCCCAAGACACAGAGGGCTTCTTGCAACACAAAGTTTTTAAGTTGGGATTCATCACTGACAAGCCTTTTACACCCTTCCCTGGAGCCTGGTTTTCCAAAAGAGATGATTTTCTTCCCCCTCACTCCCTCCCATCCCTGCTTGAAGGCAGCACCGGCTGTTGATGAAGAATATTCCCCTTCCAGGTGGTCTGGGAAGACAGTCCTGCAGTCATTACTGCATCCAGAAGGGATAAGGGGGAAAGACCTGGCTCAGATCCAGGATATTCAGGTAGGTATCCATGCTCAGGAGGAGGATGGGCTAGGCCCAGCAGGACCCCAGCAGCAGGGAGATCATGAGAGCGAGGACATCCACGATCCTCCTCTCTCTTCCTGCACCCTGTACCTGTAGCCTGGGGACCGCCAAGTAAGAATTGCACTTTCAAGCCACTGTAGACTATCCAGCCCAAAATACAACCTTGGGTTTTTCAGGACAAGTCTTTGCTCTTGTTGTGCTGCCAACACACTCATTTATCAGAAGCCTTGAATGTTTCTTATCACCATTTTGAAAATGTGAACAAGCTACTTTATGTCACCCTCTTGTTGCTGGCCGATGCTTTTGTAAGCTGTTCCTTGTAACAAACTTTCACACGATAGACTATAACCCTGAGAACAGCACAGCCTCTTGACAACAGCACTCCCAACCCTTCTGAGTTTTCAAGGTAAATCACATATTATGCACATTTTCAAAGGAATGTTGACCTTGGTGCCCAAGTGGTTCACATTCCAGTCTTTCACAGCCTACTTGACAGGTTTCTCTTCAAAACCTTCTTTAAATAAGCAAGCAAATGTTATAGGAGAAAAAAAAAATTTAGATAACTACAGGAATTCATCTTGGGCACTTATCTATATCTAGACTGGCCTTTGTGCTTTCAGTTTAACTGAATAAGCAAATCCCTACATCTTAGGGACCAAGGGAATGTCAGGGGCATTCTTCTCATGTGACCCGAACAGGGTGCAGGGAAGAGTCTCTGGAAGGGATGCACATCTTCCACCCATTTTTCCTTTGATTTGCTTGCTTCCCAAGTACAGGGAAAAACACCCACTGCTGCTTGTCTGGCAGCTTGTCAGGTTTGTGAGAGTTACCTTTAGAGGGCACCGTGTTGTTGGGCAACTGCTGGCACTGAAGTTTCCATGGAATCTCGGAGCTTCCTTAGTTACATGATGAATCAGAACCTCTGCACCTATGGTAGAACACAAAGGTCATCCTAGGACAAGAAAATTCGCGTTTATTCACTCGACAGAACTGCTGTTGAATGAAGGTGGCTTAGGAGAGGGAATCTGCCTCTGTTAAAACAGCAAATCTCAGGAGATGCCTCCCTACTGCTGCGGCCCAAGAATTTATCTGCCTTGGAGAATTTATCTACATGGGAGGATGCCTTTTTCTTAAATAATGTTAAGCGGGTTGTTGTTGTTGAGAATAATCGATACCAGCTGTTCTTCAGTCTGGTCAGACTAAAAATGATGATCAGAAAATCCTGGGATGTGATACTAAAACCAGTGCTTATCTTACACCGGGAAACATTCCTTATCCCCCTGTGTCATCTGCTGTCAAGAAAAATTGATGTTCTGTTCTCTTGTGGTGTTTTCCAAAATTATTTATATGCTGTGTTATTTTTCAAAACAAAACGCTGTTCCCCTTTTTTGTATTCTCGATCCTGTAAACACGTTAAGTTTTGTGATCTTTTTTTTTTTTTTTTTGTGCCGCTTTCGGCTGGAATGTTCTGTGTTTACCGAGCCGCGCTGAAGAGCTGAGAACTTCGGCTCAGGACCGAAGCACTCCGCCAGCCGGAGGGCCCTTCCAGAGGAATTCTTCCGTGCGCTGGATAAACGGAGATGACAGAGGCGAGGCCACGGGAGCGCAGGCCGTGCCTCCCCCGGCGCAGCGGAGCGGGTCGGCCCTTGCGGAGGGCGGCAGCTCCCTGCCAGCCCCTGGGGCCGGCGGCGGCTGAGGAGAGCCCTTCCTGTGACCCTCAGCCACCGCCACAGCCCGATGTTCATGTGAGACACAAAGCCCGCACGTTACATAAGCCTCTCTCCTGGCCAAGTGCTTCCCACTGCAGCAGCCGGCGTTTAATTTCGACTGGCTGCAGAAATAAAACCTTCTGTGGGTAGAAGGAAGTGTATGGGTGGGAACAGGGAATGGAGGTTGTTCGTGTCCCGACAGGAATGTGCCAGAAAGATCAGTGGTGTGTTTCTGTCTGATTTACGTGGCCAGCTTAGTCTGACAGCATCTGTTACAAAGTGCCCCCAGACCGATTCCATGCTTTGGCTAACACAGCCGAAAGGAGAACTGCCAACGTCGTGAAATGCTTTTTAATTACACCACTGCCGCCCAGGAAAACACTGGATTTTAAAGGTGTCCTAAAAACAGTAGTGTAATAACTTTAATTTACTTAGAAATGCACTGACCTGGCATTTTGACTTAGTCTGAAGGACGGAGAGTGGAAAATGCAGTTTCAGCATTTAAAAGCGTGAGGGAAGCAGATGACTGTCAGTGTGGCCACCTAAGGCGTTAGTGCTGAAACGCCTGACCTGACGTGCTGTATGGAAAGTTAGTGTTGTGTGGGATTGGTGTAATGTGCTGAATTTGCCTGATAAATCTGAAAGTCATCAGGTTTTCCTCTGGCCTGTCTGCAGCAGTGTGAGGTTTTTGGGAGGGCCAAATCCCCTTGCAGCAGGAGGGAGTCCCTGGGGATCATGCTACCTTGTCCTGCACCCTCTCCAAAATCTGGCTTCTTACCTAAACAGAGACAGATTTTTGCGTGAAAATTATACCCTGGCATTGCAATTTCTGCCATAAAGAACACTGTGATGTGACTAAATCTGCCTGCCAAGGATTTGTGAAAAAAACTGCATTTTTTCACCTCAGGTTTTTTTTTTTTACCTCAGCTGCCCATAGTGTCACCTGAGGGGTGCCCCTCCTTTGCTCACTGCCTGCTCCCACCAGCCCAGTTAGAAACTGCTAACAAATCAAATATTAAGAAATATTAGAATCCCTTTTGTCACGTTTCGTTAAAAAAGAGTTGAATGAGGAGGGCAGCAACGCCGTTAATACCATTCTCCTCTTTTTCTGGTGGTGGTGGTGGCTGTGGGCTGGTACCTGGCCCCCTTTGTCCTGACGGCTGAGGTGAGAAGCGGGGGCTCCCGAGGGGCAGGGGGTGCCCGTTTCCAGGAAGGTGTCGGGGGGGTCTCTGAAGAGAAACGGAGCTCTGGAAGACCAGAAGATCCCCTTTTCCATGGAAGTGTCCGGGGGCACTCACAAAGGCGTCTCTGAGGGGCCGGCGCGGCGGGATGGCCGCGAGGAGAGATCCAAGTAGCACGGCCGTGCCCGGGGCCATGAAAGGACTCCTGAGGGGCAGCCCCGCAGCTGTGAGGGAGGAGGC
>VWYO01022390.1:0-26278 GCA_013400275.1 Rhadina sibilatrix | reverse complement strand
CAGCACAGCCCCCGCCGAGCGGCCGCAGTTGCGGCCGCCGCCCGCTCGCTGCCCGCCGCTCCCCGCCGGCCTGGCGCCCGCTCTGTCCGCTCCCCGCTCTCTCCCTTTGTGCCCCGGCCCCCCGGCGGCCCCGGGAGCAGCCGCCCCGCTCCGCCGGCAGCGAGCGGCGAGGCCGCCGCGCCGTGAGGGCGTTTGGAGGGCGGGCGAGCCGGGCTTCCCCTTCCCGCACGGCTTCCCTCACGGATACGAGTTTGGAAACAGGCACGGATCACCAGCCTAGGGGACCTCCCCGGTGAGAGCTGTGCTGCCCGGCAAAGGGGTCTCGCTGGGTGGGGGAGAGCGGGGCTGGGGTCAGACACCCACCCGAGGGGTCTCCTCGAGCTTTTATGATATTTTCACGCGGGTTTCTCATTTCTGGCGGGCAGAGGTTGGTGCCGTAGAGTTGTGTGCCGCAGCTGAGTTAGGAGGTGGCGTGTGGAAGCGACCCCCGGTGCAGGTGGTGGGGCAGGCCGGGCTCCCCGGCGGCCGGAGCCCCGCTGAGGACCTGGCCGGGCTGTACTGCGGCAGGAAAAAGCTCCCTCGGGAGGCGGTGGCGATTCAGGTGCGCGCAGAACCCCACTTGGTGAAATTTTGCTTCGTGGGCAAGAACCGAATGGACTTCGGTCCCTCCCCTTGGAAACAAAGACGAGGTGCTTGTGACAATTAACATAAACCGGTTCAGTGACCTATTAGTTAAGGCGAAGATGCGCTCTAGGGAAAGAAGGGCGATCAAGGCAGCTGAAAAAGGCACCCTGGAAGAGCCAAGCTCCATTAGGGCCTTGTTCCCGCACACTCCGGGTTCCGTGCGAGCAGCTCCCGGGAATATCTGACAGTTGTTAGAGGCTTACATTGATAACCAGCAGATGTAAACGTGGCCTGGCCTTAGAGAAGAGACTTTATCTCAGAGCTGGAGTGTTCTAGTAAGTTGTGTTCTCATGGAGACAAATAACCCTGGCGCTGGCTTCCTCCTCCGTCCCTCCCTTGGTATTTATCTTTTAACTCTGCCGTACCCAACCCGCCGGCCTGTCGTGCTCCGTGCCCCCCCAGGGATTCTGAAAGGCTCCTCTCAGCTGCCAAGGGGAGGTGGGTGCAGATGATTGTCCGTGGATGGAGGCGCGGTGCTCCTAATGAGAAGCCCAGCTGTCCCCCTCCTTCGTAATTCTCAGCTGCCACGGTGGAGAAGGGGGGACAGGATTTCGAGTGTCCTGGGAGTCTGGTTTGCAAATTAGAGAGCCTCCCTCTCCGTGGCATTTGGCGAACTGGGAATGGAAAAGCATGAAACCCTCCACCCTCTGTCACAGGCAATAATGAGATGCTTGTTTCTTTTTTCAGACCCTTCTGAAACCTAGGAAAGCAAACTTTTATCCCCACCTCCGTTGTTCCAAGTGATCCTTCTGGGTGAAATATAGAAGTGGAAACTGGAGTTAGTGCACAGCAAAGCTAGAAATGTTGGCAAAGCTGCCTCAGGTGTTGTTGGCAGAGCATTGTAGATGGCACCTAATTCACTCATCTGCAGTCTAGAAGTGGGTTAAAAGGAAAAGAGAAAATATGCCTGCCAGGCCTCAAGGTGACCAGGGAAACTTTCTGTGTTGCTGACACGGAGTTTTGGTGGCTGTTTTTGGTCGGTTGGCTGCTTTTTAGGGATCCAGAAAGTCAGCATCACCTTTTGTTAGCCTTGAATTTTGGCTTGGTAAGAGTTATCCCAAGGCAGTGCACGGATGTCTGCAGGTTTAATGATGCCGCCTTGCGTTCTGAGCTGCAAACCCCCCCGTGTTTGCGTGGTACTTGTAACTTCCATCGTATTTTTTCAGCCCTTTGTGGCTCTGCTGGTGTGGAGGTGGCAGCGGCGTGTGTCCGTGCTGTTGTCCTTGCCCCAGTGACACTGCTGTCCTCCAGTGAGCTGACTCACAGTTTGGGGCTCGCCGTGAGGACGCAGCAGCAGCAGCAGTGGGGAGGATTGTCCTTGTGCAGCGGGAAGGTTTCCTGTGTGCCCTGTGTGCGGCAGCCAGCGAACCTGCCGTGCAGGTTTGTCGTCAGGGACCGGGCTGCAGCTTGTCAGTCTGACACCCAGCACGGTGCCAAAAGCTGTGTTCTCCTGCAGGATTCCTTGTTGTCAGATAGCAGGGGGATTGTGCTCGGGGAAGGCGGCGTGTGTGCGGCCCCCCTTGCGCGGGCCTTGTCCGCTGGCAAATCCGTGGCTATTCTTCCCTGTTGCTAGGGCCGGTTACGTGTGGGGGGGAAATAAAATCAAGGGGAGCCATTGTCTCCTCTGCTTATGGGGAACACTATAAAAAGACTGTCTTGTGAGGCGAGTCACTGAATTAATACAACCCGGTTTTGACAGCAATTGTTATTTTCAGCGCCGCGGTTTTCTCTTTCTGATCCGTTCCTTCCTTTCCGAAGAGACTTTGTAAACCTCTCCGATGGCTGAATAGCTTATCCTAAATCTTTAAAAGTGATTTAAAAATGGGAATTGGACTGGAAAATATCTCCAGTTCCAAAAAAACGCCGCTTGGTAAGTTCTCTCTAAAAGGAAATTACAGTGTAGTTGCAGGTACTTTAGCTTGCATCTCCAAGGGAAAAAAATCAAAGATAGTTCTGGTGGGCGTGCCAGATGGTAACATGGCTTGTGCTATCCTCTGCTGGCAAGACTTACATAAAAAGGAAGCTGGATGAAAACTACTTATTTATAAAAGGAAAAGATTCAGATTTGTTACTGAGGTTCTGAAATTGTCTTTTCTTTAAAAAAAAAACCCCAGAACTCCTATCTTTGGATTAGTGAATCCCTCTCTGAAGATTCCAGCACAGGGTTTTTTTTAAAAGAGATTGGTTTAAGTAGTCGTTGCCTGATCTGTCTTGGAAGGACGAGGAGCTGCTGGAGGTGAGCGAGGGTGAGTGGCTGTTGTTGGGGGCACGTGTGCTGGTGAGTGAAGGCCAGGTTAACTTGTAAACCAAAGTGGGGCAAGATGTGCTCTTCCTTCTCTGCCTTGTTCGACAGCACAGTGGAGCCTGGCAGCTGCTTCTGATGCTCCACGTGTTTTGTTGTTTTAGTGTTTCTTTTTTTTAAATTGAAATCATACTTTGTGTGTAAATACATGTGCAGAAGGTGTAGTGAGGCATTGCTTTTTTCCCCCCCCTTAAGTCACTTGCAGGTTCATACCAAAATGGGAGCTGATGGGTTTGTTTCCAGATGGACAAGCAGTGTGGCCTTCCCAATTCTTCAGGCTGCTCCTGCTCTTGGAGAACATCAGGGCTGTTTGTTTTTTGGTCCTTCCTCAGCTTCCTGAGGTGCCCAGTTGCTGCTCCTTGCCCGAGGAATTCCCTTCATAATGTGGGCAGTGTAGCAGCTGAGTGCTTTGTGAGTGCTCCTTCCATACTTCTGGAGATTTATCTCCTCTTGATCAAGGACTCTCACAGAGGACCAGTAGGTGCTCCTAAACTGGACTTTGCTTGTGGAAAAATCAGCGTGTAGCCATTTGCAAACTGTTAGAAATGGGAAATACAGTGAACATCCAGATATTCCCCCCCGTGTTTCAGTGTGTTTGTTTACTTCAGTCTTAGCTTGAGGAGTATGAGTGTGTACTGTGGGATCAGGGCAGGGGGCTCTCCACATAGGAATGTGTTAGCATAAAATCAGCTGCTTGACTGATACCTTCAGCCACGTGTCCAGTTCCTGGCTTTTGGGTTTTTTAAAGTACTGGGGTTGAGAAATGTCTCGAATTTTCCCACAAGTCAGTTGGAGAGAGAACTGTAAAGCTGTTGCCAGCTTCCCAAAGAATTTTTTTTAAGCCTTGGTGACTTTGAGTTACCAAGTAATTTTGAGTTTTGAGGAAAGCAGAAGTACTCTGTAGCGGTGGGGCTTAAATGGAATCAGCTCTGACAAAGAAAGCGAAGTAAAATGTGGGTTTTAGGGTGTCAGATAATGGAGTGCTGCTGCCTTATCAGTGAGGCTGGAGGTAGAGAGCAAGGAAGCTGCTGCCTGGCTTTTATTTCTGCCAGAATGAGTCTGCCTTGGAGTCACAGAGCTGTGCAGACCAGTTCAGGCTGTTAGATGTCTGTACCTGGCCTGGCACTTGGAAAAACAACGTTTGCCCCTACTGCTGTGTGTTTGGGAACGTGTAGTAGGTGCAATGAGTGATTGTCGCTTCTAAATCGCCCCTAGTCAGATAGAAACGTTCGTTTGGAATGGAAAAAAAAGCATAGGAAGAAAGGCATTGTTCAGTGTGAAAGTTGTGTTTACTACATCCGCAGTGATGTCCGACCTTAATTGCTTCCTAATTGTTTGTTTTTATGCCACAATTGTTTTCCCTTGTTTGTCCTTCCCTCTTTGTGTTTGCAGCATAAGTGAGCCAATGCCATTAGCTAATTGCAGGGAGGAGTGGTGGAACAAGGATCATTTTTGGGGGGGGGGATTTGTGTGCTGGAGAGTGGCTGGGCCTTTTGCCTTTATGCAATGCCTTTGTCACCTTTTGCTTTTCAGGCGGGGCTTTGAATTTAGGGCCTTTTCGTGGCAACAGTCATGGGGTAACAGTTTCATCTCATGCTGTCCTGAGACATACACAGTCTTTTGTTTGAAAAAGGATGAAATATTAGAAGCATTTGTCCGCCAGGCGGTGAGTGGCTGGAGGGTTGCAAGAGGCTGACAGAATGAAGCTGCTTGTTTTTCTTAGAGGAGTAAATAACTGCATTAAATTTGGCCACTTTAAGTCTTCCCTCGCAAGCAATAAGGCAGATCTGGCTGCCAGAGCTATCAATAAGCCTCTGACCCACAAATTAGCCTAAACCGCAGGATGTGCTTAGCGATGCTTTTAGCATTTGTAAACTAAGCCACTTCCTATTGGAGTTGAGCTACAATGAACTTGCTGTTTGGCTTTTGTTCTTTTTTGGGTTGTTTGGTTTTTTTTTTTCTCCTTTTTAATACAGGAGGAGACTGTGGGTTATAAATTCAACTGCTATAAAAATCTGTTTTCGGCTAGAACTGAATATAACTATTGCTTTTCACAGACTTGGAAAAATTTCTCTAGCCTTTGCATTTCGTGACGTGGGACTGTGAGGATCCAGTGCTTTGCTCTGTCATGTTTGGTTACAGATCTCCCAGGTGCTTTCCCAGGGGTTATTATGAGGAGGGGATGTGAAAGAAGGGAATGAGAGCTAAGGATTTGCATGTATCCATGCAGCTTAAATTGGTTCCTGGAGAGTAAGTTTGAAATAACTTCTGATTTCTCCGTGAGCTTAGATAAAAAAGCATGGTGCATTTCAAGCATCTGTTTGACTCAAGGCTTCACTTCCCATTTCAAATCCATAGCCTGAGTCAGCAGTCAGTCAGTTCATGAGGAGGAGATGGTAATTCTGTGTGCCATACCCAGCCTGAGAATTCATGAAGGTAACAGAAGTTTTTGCCTTGCAAATGTGTTTTAAATACTTCTAAAAGCAGTCCACAGAAGCGAATTCACTCACTCTTCTTATGTCTTTTTTTTCCCCCTGAAATCCAACTGTGACCTTAGCTTCTTGTCCCAACTTTGCTTCTGGCTTTTTTTTCTGGTGTGTGAGGACACTTCTACCTGGTTTATCCTCTCTTCTCTTTCTTCTCCAGTTCACTGCTGATCCTTGACAGGAATCCATTCCTTTTGGTGTTCTTACATACCTGAAGTGATCCAGCCCATGCTTCACTTGAGTTTTAGTTGAGGTCTGCTTGTTTGTTTTGTAGTCTGTCCTTGCACTTCATCTTTCAGTGTGGTCACTTGTCTCTGGAGTTAATTGCTTGTGTTCCTGAGATACTGACCTACAAAACCTTAAT
Source organism: Rhadina sibilatrix (assembly GCA_013400275.1). Lineage (NCBI taxonomy): Eukaryota > Metazoa > Chordata > Aves > Passeriformes > Phylloscopidae > Rhadina > Rhadina sibilatrix. The sequence continues at coordinate 20,442 of VWYO01022390.1, read as the reverse complement.
CCCTTCCTCACTTGAAGGAGAACATCTTGCAGATAAGGACTCATAATGCCTGGATTTGTTGTCTTTATCACAAGTCTAATTCCTTTCTTTATGACAAACTGAACAAATGAGCTTAGGTAAGCTTTGGTAAATTCCTCTTTTGCTAAAAATTGAGACAACTGAGTTTTGATACGGAAATCATTTCAACCCAGATGATGATTTGGTGGGTTCTCTGTTTTGACCTTAAAGAAATTAGCTATGTTTTGTTTCAGTAGCTGGTACTTTGTTTTCCCCAGCTTCAGTAGCACAGTCCTGGTTTTGCTTGAATGGATCAATTGTTGTAGGGACTTGCTCAGTGTTCTGGATCTAGGAATCAAAATGGCATTACTTTATCTTTTACTTTATCGCCAAAAAACACTGCTTTTTCAAACGCTGAGGTGTACCTTTTAGGAAAAACAGCTTCTCTAATATCCTGTCATTAACGTTTGTCTTTGACAGCTCTTCTTAAAATTTCTTGCTGCAGTGGGAGTAGAAAAAATAAAAGAGGAGAAGTCTGGATATTTAAATTCATAGAACAGTTAGACTGACTTTGGGCTCAATTATTTGCTTAAGCTTAAATAATTTCAGAGGGAATGTGCTCCTGTCCATGTGAGAGCAGTCATTCCCCCTCACATGCCTCACACCAGTGGGTTTTCCTGATAAGATACTTCAGAAGAGATAAGCAAATTTTCCTGAAGATAGTAACACATGGCAAATACAGGATTTTATTAAATGTGGGGGTTGTGCAAGAAATACTTGGGGGTGAGATAATGCAGTGTGTTTTTGGAAAGCTGCTAGATTATTCATTGCTGCCTCCTGTCCATTGCTTCTTCCTGTTGTTCTCTGTGTCATTTCTTGCCTCTAATGATTGTTAGTTCCTGGATCCAGACCCCATTTTGCCTATTAATCCAAGTGTAAGTGTAATCTTCTGTCTCTGTTTGAGATTTTCTGTTGGGAAGTTGCCGAGTATTTGTCCTTTGCCACGTTCCCATCCTCAGCCTCCTTTGCATGGGGGTTACAGTAAAGGGCAGCTTTTTAGAAAGTGCTAAAGTGACTCTTTCCCCATGAAAATTTAGTTAAGTTTCTCCTTTAACTGCCTATTCCCTAAGCACTTTAAGAGATGGTTCTTTTTATTGTGTTTAAAAGGATTGAAGACTGTCTTAAACTCTTCAGTTCAGTCTTTTTTCTCTTCCTTTAGAAAAGCCCTGATGCGATTTCTTAGGTTGTATGACTAGATTTGCTTTAGTCATTCATTAAGCATCGGTTTCCAAAAGCACTGATCAGCATTTTGGGAAGCCATCCATGTTCTGAGGCATGTTCTCCAAACACTATATTTGGTGTACAAGTAAGGATCTAATTTGATGCTAGAGCCAAGCTTTTATTACTGCAATTTATCACTCTCAGTGGGTTGTAGATGGCTTTCTGCAAAGCTCTGCTTCCTACTTGTAAATGTATTTACAGGGTGTGACTGTTAGCAGCAGCTTGGGATGCAGAGGGCATTAGTCATGGACAGACAGATAATTCAGCTGAATGTAAGGAGATCTGCGAGGCAGGAGGAGCAGTTTGCTGTGGAGAGCAGCAGGCACCTTTTGTGTGGGACGCTGGTCGCTGTTCATCACATGGAGGAAGTGCTGGTGGAGTGAAGCAATCGCAGGTAGGCAAAGGCTGCTCATCCATCACCTGCTGTGTTTCATGGGCACGCTGCCCCTTCGCCTCCTGCCCCAGCAGCCAGGGGGTGCTTCAAGGGACTGGCAGCATGTGAGGCTGCCTGAGGCAGGCTGGAGCTCTCCAGGCCGCTCCAGGATATTCTCAGGTACTTGGGGAAAGATCTTGAGCTCCTTTGTGCCTGTGTAAATGGTTTAATAAACCTTCCTTCTTTGCGAGCACTTCCAGGGTCCTTCCTTGGAACACCAGCCAGAGTGTCACTGAAAGGAGCAACCCAGACTTGGAGCTTCACATATTTGCTTGTATTTCTTTTATGAATTGCTCAGTTTTACATACAGGGAAGGGTAGGTTTAAAAAAAAAAACGAAGTGTGGTTGTGTCCACTGAATGGTGTATTTGGTGCATTCCTACGGTAAAGAGGTTTGAACCTTTTTGGAAACTAAACTTGGAAACATTGCTGGGTGAAGTTCTGACTTGAGTTGGAGTTCATGCTGTGCTCTTCCTTTGGAGTGAGTTGATGCTAATTGACAGAAATAAGGGATCCCTGAGAAAAGAGGGGAACGTTAGTGAGGAAGTAGTGCTGTTTAGCTTGCAGGGAGCTTAATTAGGGGCTGGAATGTTCAAAACAGTGAACTCCATCTTGCAGGAAAAAACAAAGCAGTTGGAACAGGAGCACTTCATGTTTATCTTCTTCAAAGCTCCAGTAGCCCTCTCTTTTAAACAAGTATCATGTGAGTATTAGGATATTAGAAGAAATAAGTCTACTTTGGATTATTCTTTACAGTTCCATGAGGGGAGGGTGTGTGTATGTCCACAGTAAATGTTAATATTGAAATAGTTGAGGAACCTTGGTCTGATTGAAAGGACCCAACAGAACAGCCAAGACTAGTGCTCACCTTTCTTAAAAATATAAAGTCTGTTTGTAGTAAGCCGGAAATTTTGTGGGTGAAGGCAGCATTGCATTTGCCTCAAGGCAGTCAGTGGATTCCTGGGAGCGTGCAACAAAATGTTTGGGATAATCTTGATTCCGCTCGTGCCACAGGATTTCAAACGAATGTTAGGAAGAACGTGCTGAGGTACTTGGGTCCCTGCTGCAAGCTTCTTTGTTTCTAATCGGAGTGCAAATGTGTTTCGGGTTTGGTTTGGTGGTCCTAAAGCTCTGGGAAGAAGTCTGTGTGGCACTTGGGAGCGGCAGCGCAGTGACATCCATGGAACACGCTCTGTGAGCCTTTGGGGAGCCTGCGGGTTTGTGCCACAGATGTGTTCCTGTTCCTGTGCTCTCCCCGTGTCTGTCTGCCTGTCCCTGCAAATCAGAAGGTCACCATTGCCTGGAAAACTTGGATCCAAGCTTTTCTGTGATGGATACTGCTGGATACTGCTGCTCGTGGCTCTGGCCTGCCCCTCTCTGTTAATCCTGCAGGGAACAGGGCAGGAGAGGTTGAGTCACTTCCGCAGCCATTGGCTGCCTTGGGAGTAGTTTAATTGTGTTTGGAGTGCACAGACAGGGCTCTGGTAGTATCCAGTGAGGGCAACTGTGACTTGCTTTGTTTATTTTGAGGATTTTCCAGGAGATGAAAGTGTATGAAATGAATGTGTTGTAAGTGAAACAAGGGAATTTATTTTGGTTGTAAGCATAACAAAGTGATGATGATTTCCCGGTCATGGGATGGGGTTGGACACTTGCTTATTCCTTGCACTGGGAATTGTGAATACTTGGAAGAAGGGTTACATCTAAGTGGGTAAACAGCAGGAGCACCATTGGGTGGAGTTGTAGCAGAGACCAGTGCTGTAGCATAGCACCTCCTGCTTGTTTACAGGCACTCTCTCAGCCTGCAGACAGGGAAAGGGAGGCAGAGGGAAGTGTAGGTGCCTGGCTCAGCTGGAAAACAGACTGTGGCCACCTGACATCTCTGTGGATTTGGCACCGTGTGCCCCTGCAGGGGTAGTGAGGGCACAGGGCAGTGACCATTCCCCAAACACCACACCGGACACTTTGTGCCCTGCTCAGAGCTCAGCTGGCAAAGGTTTCCCTTTAGGGAAAACCTTTGTATTCTGGTGCATGTAAGAGTTGTGCTGGACCAGTCCCGCGTTGTCTCGAAGTCACTGACTCTGAACTGTGTGTGTTTAGCAGAAAAAAATGTGTTTTAAGAATGTGGATGTGTACAGGTTATGTTGGCTTTGACACTCAGGTGGTGGCTGGGGCAAGCAAAAGCAAAATTGTTCCTTAAGGCTACCTTAAATGACTTTCTCTTTCCTGGATGTGAGTCATCTGATAAACATCTGCTCTTTTAACGTGTAGAGTCTTGTGTGTAATGGGACCCGTGTTTTTTAAGAGCTATTCATGAGATTGTGCCTTTTTCATCTGCCAGTCTGTGGGGAATTTCAGTCTGTGAAGACAGCCTTTTTTTCCTAGAAGGGGAGTGATTTCAACCAGATTGCAGTCCCCACCTTGATGGGTACAGAATGAAAAGTGTCATAGAAACACTGATTTCCCTGTCAGTACTCCAGTGGAAGGAAATGCCCCTTGAGAAGCATCTTCAGGTTCAAAAGCCCACAGAGAATTGAAGTTACTCTGTGGTGTAGTAATGAAGAATAAACCCCATGTATTCTGTTCCTATAGGAATGACCATATGTTTGGGGAAATTTTTCAAGTCAGTGTCACTGATTGCTCCTTAAGCCAAAACAAGAGCTCTAGGCCTGGAATTGCTTTCAAACCATTGCCTTACTCTCTGGGAGAGCAACTGTGTTGTGTAAGGAGTTGGCAGCTCCTAACTGCTTCCCAGAGCTGCTGCATGGAAGGCATCCTGAATTCCTGCCTTGCTTTTGTTAACCTGCAGACTCAAGTGACTGGACTGAGACAGGCTTACTGCAGTGAATGGGAACTGGACTGGAAAAAGCTGGCTTTTTGGTGCTGTAGGAACTGAAGGTAGCAACGCTTTGCTCTCACACTCTCTTCAGAACAGAAATGTTGTGACTGTTCTGTTTTATAAATAGAAATGCTCAAGTTCAATCTCATCAGTGCAGATTTTGAACATGCTCTACTTAATTTTACCTGCTGTCCTTCTGATGCTGTGGTTGTCGCAAGGAAAATGTGTTTAAAGGCTGCAGCTATCGATTTCATTGTCAAAAAGCAGCTTGAGCTTTTAATTTCTGTGTTGGCCTGTTGGCTGGTGGAAACAAACCAGTCTTACCCTGATGTTTCTATTCTTAGCAGGATGTTATCGTTTGAAGGCCTGTATTATTGTTTAAAGGCTGGAAATGTTTGCTTTTCTGGAATTTGGGTCTTGTCTTAGAGTGTTTCTGTCTTTAAAAATAGACACAGCTGGAGAAGGGAGACAAAGAAGTGCAGAGCTAAAACTTGGGGGCTTCTCTGATAAACTCACTCGTTTGCCTGTGGCAGTGAGCTGCTGCCTCAGTTTCCCTGTGTAATGAGACACTAATGATCTCTACTTCAAAGATACTTTGTGTGGATTAATTAATGCTTGTAAAGGCATTTGAAGGTGAAAAAGCAGGAGTTAAAATAGAGGAAGTTTGCATGTCCTGTGTAAATGTTCTGTGCATGGTCTTGAGTTCACCTTTTTGAGACTCTCTTGAGCTTTTCCAAATACTTTGAAGTGCTTATTTCAGCCTGGCCATGGTGGTGATGGCTCTGGGGAGAGGCTGAGTGGTACAGCTGTACTTGCAGGAGAGAATTACTCACTCCTTACCCCAAAGAAGGGGGCCTCAGCATAATGGAGCAGTTAGAGGAACGTAGGTGGCCGGTGTGTGACTGAAAATGCTGCCACTGCATAGCAGGTGAGAGCCTGAGGTTAGTTCTGTGGTGAGAGCAAGCTGTGGAGGGTTAGCTTTTATGGATAAAGAGCCTAAACTTACCTGGTTTAATTCAGGTTTCTCCAAATCTGCAGCAGACTTGCTGGAAATGGATAAAATAATCTCTCCTGAAAGGCTCTGTGGGCAAATGGTTGGGAGTGAGGAGGTTTAAGCTAGGCCAGCCCAAGGGCTTCTCCCAGGAGCAGTTGCTGGCTGGTTTATCAAGAGTTTATCAAGAGCTGAGGCTGGATATTTAAGCTGCTTTGAGCACAGAATATGTGCCAGTGCTGTGTTTGAAGCTGAGATGAGCTGTCGAGGCCGTGTGGGGTGAGCAGAACACCTCAGATTTTTCCTTTCTTCTGGAAACATCCCCTTACCAGCCTGAGACAGAACAGCCTGCAGAACGTGCATCACAAAACCCATCCCCTGCCAGCAGATGAGTGGCTAAAATGACAGCTTTGGAGGAAATGTGGTGTTCCTGCTTCCAGACGAGTTGTGACGTGGTTGTGTGGGCTCCTGCTGGTGGGAAGGGCTTGCTGAGGCTCCCGAGCTCTGCTTCCTCACACAGCCTCAGCCTGAGTTCCTCATTCAGTGCTGGGCCAGGCTGCAGCTGGCACTGCTGGGGCTGCAGCTCCCTGGAAAAACAGGAGGGCATCGTTTGCTGGGAACGTCGGATGTGGGAGTGAAGGGAGCAAGGCTTCCTTGGAATTGCAGGAATTTCTTGAGAAGTCAATTCTCCTTGAAAGGCTGCGTACTGGTTGTGGCCCACAGAGGGGATGGGGCAACGTGCTCCCCGTTCCATGACCTTTTCATGTCCAGGGAAAATGAGATCTTCATTGGTTTCTCTGTCCCCTCTCACTTCTGCATTAATATGAAGGAGAGCTCAGAGAGTCTTAACGGGGAAAAGCAGGTGCTGCCTGCTCTCTTAAAGCTTTTTAAAACCTCAACAGAAATGATTCCATTATGGAATGTAGCTGAAAATAAAATGTCACACATGACCCAGACATAGACGATTGTGTGTATTGTTGGCCTCCAGGCAGAACTCTTCAGAGTCACTTTTAACATTGATGGCTCACGGAGTTGAGGAAAGAAACCTGGGTGAGGACAACTTTCTGAATCTGTCACGTGAAACAGACTGGCATAATAGGAAAAAAATAAGTATTTTTTTGGTTAAATAATAGGAGAGCTGCTGGACTAGTAAGGTAATTGGAATACTGCTTATTAATGCAGTATTTTTAACCAGACTTTCCAAGAAAAACCACATCCTATAAAGATTTTGGCTTAGAGAGGCTGCATTAGGCTGTCCCTGGGCTGTGTCTCAGCGAGTGTGTTAACTGGCTCTGGTGAACTGCATAAATGCATGGAATTCTGATAATTTATTGCCAAAATGGCAGGTATTTCCATAGCACGCGACGACTGCCAGGCTGCAGTTATCCTAATTACTTTTCCTTTTGGGGACCTGCCTTGCCTGCCTGCCTGCCTTTCATGTGAGACCGTTTCCTGATGTCTTAGGGTGGCTGTGTTGCATTTGAGAAGCAGGGATCAGAAAGGTGTTGGAGGCAGGCAAAGATGGAATGGCTTATTTAGAGTAGTAGTTTGTTCTGTTGTCACAGCCTTTGACAGCTTATGGGAAGAACCCTGTTTCTGGGAAGAGGGGAGCAGGGATGAAATGCTACCTGGAGCTTTTTCCAACGTGTTGCATTTTCTGCTGCTTTGACCGTGGATCTGTGCAGGGTATTCCACAGATCTGCAGTGACTTGGTGTGACGTCTGGCAGACACACGAGCTGGGTGGGTGTGGTAAATTCCTGCCCAGAACTTCTCAGAATAAACTCCTTACTTAGGGAATTCCTTCACCACGCTTTCCTTGTGCCCTACTCCCAAACCTTCGTCCCTATGTTGGGCTTACTCTTGGTGCTAAAATACAAACAGTTGCTTGAGTTAGTTATTTCATAACCTTTTCCCAGGTTGTGGTTAGCTGGTGCTGGGTTCCTTCTGCTTACACTGACACGTGTGGAAAGATAGTGATCCCAGTCTCCTCTGCTCTGCAGATGTTTTGGGTTGTGTTTTCACTCCTCGCATTGGCAAAGCGCCTCTAAAGCGGCTGTGTTCCTGAAAAGAAAATAATTGGGTTTAAGTAAAGTAGTCAGTCAAGAGATTTGGGGGTTTTGTTTGTTGGAGTTTTTTATTTTTGAGTTTCTTCTTTATTCAGAGCTGGTTTGAGTCTGGCCTGGCTCCAGATGCAGGTGGCTGGCGGGGTGGGAGGTGACGGCAACTCCCTGAGCCACAGAAGCCTCTCACTCCCACTGGGAGGCAATTATTTTATTCAGGATTTGTATCTGGTATCCTGGCTTAGGGTGAGGCGCAGATGACTAGAAGCAGCTAGAAGTGTCCTGTAACAGAACAGACGGGAGGAGGATGTTTCCTCCTTCTCCTTCTGGCTCCTGGTTGCATTTAGCAGCAGGCTGCACTGGTGTTGGTCAGGTGTCCATGTGAATGTGCACAGCTGTGTAGGTGTACCATCCCAGGATCCCTGCAAGTGCAGCCAATCCCTTCACAACACCCAGGACCACTTCAGAGGCCTGTGGGAAGGGGAGGATGCTGCCACTCCTTTGGAGCCCCAGAGAGTCAGAGCAGCTCTGGGACCACAGAACAGAATCCCAGGATGGTTTGTGTTAGCAGTGACCTCAAAGCCCATCTCGTTCCAACCCCCTGCCATGGGCAGGGACACCTCCCACTACCCCAGGTTTCTCCAAGCTCCCTCCAGCCTGGCCTTGGACAATTCCAGGGATGGGGCAGCCACAGCTTCTCTGGGCAATCTGTGCCAGGGTTTCACCTCTCTCACAGGGGAGAATATCTCCCTAAGTAAAGGATTTCTTCCTAGAATAAGGAGAGACAACCCTTGCCACCCCACCAATAGAATGTTCTGTTTGATCCTTAGATGGTGAAACATGGGCCAAGTCTTTATATAAAGAAATGAGATCTGGATAAAATTTTAATGAGAATTGTGCTCTCTGGGTTTCACAACTTTCCACTCGCGTTGGAATTCAGAGCTCAGTTTGCCTGTCTGACAGAAGTCTTTTCTCAGCTCATACAGGAAAATACTCCCAAGTATCGACTCGTTTGACACTTCCCTGCAAATATCTAATTCTACATGAAATGTTTCTGATGTGTTAGAGGTTCACATGCCATCCAGGCTTACTGCCATGGTTTAAAATTCAAACATCTAAATGTTTTTTCTAAGCCAGTCCATGTTTTTTCAAACAAAATTTTAGGTAAGGAGGTGATAGAGTCAGAAAATGGTTTAAAAACAGTCAGAATTCCTGCTACTTTAGCATCCCAGTTTTTGGTCAATACCATGTTGCAACGTGAAGACNTCCTGCTACTTTAGCATCCCAGTTGTTGTTGCAACGTGAAGATACTTGAGTGGGTGAAGTATTTAATGTTCATCTTGTCCGTACCTGGGACTGGTCTGCTTGTTTCCTTTTTCCTTCCTGTTCCAGGAGGTCTCTAAATATTTCCTCTCTCTTTTGCAGTGGTAGTCGCTCTTCCAAAACCTTCAAACCAAAGAAGAACATTCCTGAGGGGTCTCATCAGTACGAGCTGCTAAAACATGCCGAGGCCACGCTGGGGAGCGGCAACCTCCGGATGGCTGTGATGCTTCCAGACGGGGAAGACTTAAATGAATGGGTTGCAGTTAACAGTGAGTCACTGGCCTTTTCTTCATGGTGAGGGTGTTGAGAGTGGGCTGACACTTGTGGGAGGACAGCTGGGTGTCCCTTTCTGTTCCTGGAGAAGAGGGGAGCTGGGGGCTCCTTGCTCTCTACAGCTCGATGACAGGAAGGTGCAGCCAGGTGAGGGTCAGGCTTTGCTCCCAGCCAACAGGGACAGGGTGACTGGAAACAGCCTCAGCGTTCAGGTCGGGCATCAGGAGGAATTCCTTCATGGAAAACGTTGTGAAGCATTGGAGGTGTTGGAGTCCCCATCCCTGGAGATGTCCAGGGAACAGGTAGATGTGGCCATCAGCCACAGGCTGGACTTGATGATCTCAGAGGTCTTTTCCAACCTGAATGAGTCTGTGATTCTAGTGGGGTTTGTAATTTTCCTGAAGTTAGTTCCTTTAGTTCCTAGCAAGTTTTGAGCCTTTGCTCTGGTAAGTCTCTGAGGTCATTCTTTTCACTTCCTCTAAAGCTGTTTGTCCGAACTCTCTGCTTTCAGGCCAAACAATGATGCCTAAATTAGCGTTTTCTGATTGCTTGACCTTGTTTCCCCCTCCTCCCTCTCCCTGCTGCATGAGTTTTGCCCTCTGCTCCTAAAGAATGGATTCTCCCTTTGCACTCCGTAGCTTGTGCAGTTTTGGCTGCCACAAGCTCTGTGCCCTGTCTGGGTGTTTGCTCATCTTTTGCCTCTCAGGCTTGATGTGCTCCAGCGGTGCTGTGGGGTTGACTGTGCACTGCAGTAGAATTTATGCTGGAGTTAAATGTCCTGTAATTGTTTCTGTGGTTGTGCCTTTTTTCTTCTTGCTCTTTGCCATGTTTGGGAATCGAAACCATCACACTGACTGCCACCTTCCCGTTCCCGACCAGTCGTGCAGTGCTCTGGTGCTCCACTTGCCTCTGCTTCCAGGGCAGGCTGGAATTGCTGAAGCCATCCTTTGCAAAAGTTAATTCACACTGCCTTGCAAAACTGAGCAGAGAAAAAGCCAGCCCACTTGTGTGAGTAAGCATTGCTAAAGATGCTTCATGTATTGCTGGCATCCTTCCCTTTTGGTGGTTCCTTCACTCCGTGTCTCTGCTTTCCTGTGTGGCAGCAGTTTTTCCCTTCCCGAATGACTTAACTGCTGAATTAGCTGGAATGAAACTGTAGCTGTGTGATTAAAGAGTGAACTGATGATGTGCTCCCTTCCCTCAGCACCCCTGCAGCACACTGAGCACCAGCAGTAACTGTGAGCCCCCACTGCTCACAGAGAGATCTCGTGAGGAGACAGATGGGTGACTTCAAATCATTGCTTTTACCCCTCTCGACCCTGAGAGCACAGAACCGAACCTGCTGCGTGCCCTGCTGCTTCTAGCTCAGCTCTCAGCCTGGCTGGTGTCTTAGGGAATGACTTGACGTGCTTGTGGATTTGGAGACTTCCAAGTGTGGGATTTGCCATAATCAGTCATTTTTGTCGGAGCCTGTGTGGGTTTTCTGAGCGTGCTTGCCTTGAAGCAAACAGTGGGCTGTGGTTTCTGCTGGGAGCAGGGAGTGGAAACTTAATTAACAGTTCCTGTGGGCACTTGAGAAGCGAGGGCTGGTGTCCTGCATCTGCTGAGCAGTAGCTGTGACTTGCTCCATTGATGTTTGTCTAATCTTGGCCGTTTATCCTCTGAAAGATACCTGCAGATAAAGTGGATTTTATAAACTGATTGCAGTGGTGACAGTTTCTTGTGACAGAACCTGTTCTTAGTTATTGAAAAAGAACCTCCTTCCAAAGAGTTTGGAGTAATTAACTGCAAGAGTAACTCTACCAGTAGGGTTAGATGGGCTGTAAAGAAGAAATCCTTCCCTGTGAGGGTGGGGAGGCCTTGGCACAGGGTGCCCAGAGAAGCTGTGGCTGCCCCATCCCTGGGGCAAGTGTCCAAGGCCAGGTTGGAGGGGGCTTGGAGCAACCTGAGATAGCAGAAGGTGTCCCTGCACATGGCAGGGGTGGAACTGCGTGGTCTGTAAATTCCCTTCCCACCCGAAGCAGTCTGGGATTGTGTGAGATGTTCTTGGGAAGGGTGGGCCTTTGGAATACAGAGCCCGAGGGAAGCCACTGCCACCTAACAAGTACCTGCTCTCTCGAGTTGGGAGGTTTACACTGAAAATCTTTCTGTGATTCCACACTTGCCTAGTAGGATTTGGGATTGTAATAACATGCACCAAACTTTCAGGAAAGGAAAATACTAGCCTTTCTCCTTCCTTTTTCTTCTTCCAACTGAAGATCTTGTTGCAGTGAACAATTCAATAGTTCTTGCTGGAGGCTGTTCCAGAAAGTTGGTGGTTGCATTCTGCATCTCTTTTATAATGGATCTTAAAAAAGCAGCAACAATGAAGTTTTTTTTTTTCCCCAAAAACCATTCCAGAACGTGTGCTTTACAGCTTGGGCTGTAGGAATCTTGTGCTGCAGAGTGCTGACACGTGGTTTCTGTGCTTTTCAGCTGTTGACTTCTTCAACCAGATCAATATGCTCTATGGAACCATCACGGACTTCTGCACGGAGGAGAGCTGCCCCGTGATGTCTGCTGGCCCAAAGTAAGAGCGTGTTTTTCACACTGTTCACTGGGTGCAGTTTTTGAGATGATTTTTCATTTAAACACTCAAGACTAGCTGAGATGAGTGCCAGAGTCGGGTGGCAAGGATGTGAAAGAGAGGAAGGATTTGAACTTCTGGTACGGGGGTGGGGAATAGAAAGTTGGTGTTTTTTTGGTCTGTGTTTATATTTGTTTCGTGTTTGGTTTTTTTCCTTTAACCTGGGAAGTAAATTAATTATCAGGTTTTTTTGCCCTTCTTTTTTTTTTCCTGAAACATTAATGAGGGCTTCTTAAATGAAGATTTAAAGTTTTTATATACAGGCATTCCGTTAGGGCTTACCAAAATCTTCCTTGTAGCTATTGTAGGAATAGTGGATGTCTGGATAAGAATCCCTGTGTCCTTATTGGATTCTTGCTTATGCTTTTATTGAGACATCCAGTGTTTGTGTTTTTTCCTGCTCTCTAATTCAGTTTGTTGTTTTGCTCTGGCTCCGGACTGATGCTGGCACCTCAGCCAAGTGTTGATATTTGTCCTACATGAATGCCACCTAAATCTTGGTATTGGGACAGTACTGAGTGGTGAGAAATCGTGTTTTTCCATCAATCCAGACACATGCTCCATTTGGTGTGTCTGGGATTTTTGCATGTGTTTTTTGGATAAAATTTTAAAATGTTTTCAGACCCTCTGATTTGTTGCTGTTATAAAAATGGGGTTTTTTTGTCCCGTTGTGAGCAGCACCTTCATAATCCCTCATCAAATTTGTTTATGGTGAAAATACTCTCCCAGTAGTTGTTCTGACAAAACTGAATTTGCTAAACAAATGGAGAGGACAGATTTATCAGATGCAGCTAAGCTTTGCATAAAACCACGTGTGTGATCTGTAACATACAAACCCCGTGGTTCACTGGGGAGCTGGTATGGTCAGGCTCCCCGTGTTAGGGGCGTTCAGGGTTTTTAAGCAATGTCTTTCCAAGACTATTCACTATCTGGACTGGTGTCAGCTGCATTCCCCAAGCCAGGCAAAATATCTGTTCCATTCTGAGTTTGAGGAGGACTTGTTTCTGTCAGGTTGTGTATGTAGCCTAGAGGTTTTCTTAACCATGGATTCAGGGTTCCAGACTCGTCTGAGTAGGGAGGGACCATAAGGATCATCTCGTTCTAACCACGTGCCATGAGCAAGGGCACCTTCCATCAGCACAGATTGCTTCAAACCTCTTCTTTTTGCTGAAGGGCCCTTCCTGTCAGTTCCCAATTTTTAGCAGCATTCCTAGGAACCTACCTGTGGCTTCTGCACCGTCTGTAGAAGAGCCACACTTGGGGATCTCTGGCGAGAGCTAACCTAGTTCGGTGTTCAGCTGTGCAAAATTTTGTGAGAGTATTTTCGAATGCGAAGAGATTCCCTAAATTGGAGGGGTCTGATGTGTGTGGCTGGCAGCTGCTGGAGCGTTGCCAGCTGCCGTGGCAGCGTGGCTGAAGTCTGGGAAGGCCTGCAGGGAGCAGTGGAGCAGGATCGCAGCGGGGAGGCTGGGTGAGGAGCGGGCCATGGTGCCGCCGAGCGCTCGGACCTTGGTTCCCAGGAGGGGTGGTGGGAGCAGGAGGAGCAGCCTTGCAGGCCCATCAGGAGTGATTCTCTGGTGCTCAATGCAGCGTTGTCTCACCCCAGGTACGAGTACCACTGGGCAGATGGCACCAACATCAAGAAGCCCATCAAGTGCTCCGCACCCAAGTACATCGATTACCTGATGACCTGGGTCCAGGACCAGCTGGATGACGAAACGCTGTTTCCTTCTAAAATAGGTGAGTGAATAACTGCAGCTGAGCAGTGCCCTTGGGTTACACTTGCACAGGAACACCCCAGCCCTCCAGCGTTAGAAGGCCTCCTTAGAGGTTGATGTGTAGGGCAGGTTGAGAAGGTGGCATTATCTAGCTAAACCCACTTATCTTTTAAGGTATGTTGTAATAGGTGAACTTTGATCCATGTGTTGGTACTCCTAATAAACACCTGCCACAATTCTGGATGCAGGAAGTACCCTTTCTAACCAAGAACTGGCTCTGTTCATTTGGCCTGGTGTTCTATTCACTTGGAACAGTGAGTTGTACCTTTAAAAATAGAGAGCCTCAGAACCTTGTAAGCAGTAACTGGCAGCTTTTTGTCAAAGAAGAGACATTTGGGTGTTGTGAGGAGCTTTCAGGCCTTATCTCCAAAGAAGCTGAATTGCAGCTTTGATCTTAAGTTTATGAATTTTATTTTGCTTTTGGTTTTTTTCAAGTGAAGAAGAAAAATAGATGTTTGAAAGGGGCTTCTTTCAGAAAATCAGGAGGGAAATAATGACCAACCAACAATTTGAAAAAGATAACAGGGGAGATCTCTTAGTTGCCTTAATTTTGTAAATAGTTTCTGAGGCTTTTGACACATTTTCATTAAGGTTCTTTAGAGAAACCATGCCTTCGGAGAGAAGTTCAGAGGCCACAAACTAACCAGCTAAATATGAATTTCCCGTGTGCAGCAGCAGCCAGAGGAGGAAGTGCCATGTACATGTGTGCAGGGCGGGCTGAAGCAGGAGCATGAAAACATTGATGGTGGGACCTGAAAGCATTGGTGAGGTCCTGACTGGCCTCAGAGCATCCAGATCCCGGGCCTCTGGCCTTCAGGCAGGACTTGAGCACTTGGAAAGGCTGCAGAAGAGCTAAGCTGGCTAGGGAGACCGGTAGGTGAGGAGAAGCTAGACAGGTTTCCTCTTTTCAGATGGTTGATACATATCTTTTTTTAGCCTGGGGAAGTGACAGCTAAAGAGTTCATTGCTCCCAGTAGCTGGTTGCTGCTGTTTCCCAGCCAATTTTAATGAAACCTCTGCAGTGACAAAGGTCTGCTGTTGAAACTGATTTCATCTGGGTGGCAGTGGCTTTCCAAACAGACAAACGTGGCCTGGGAGTTGAAGAATAAGCCACCTATTTTCTTCTCCCCAGGCGTACCATTCCCAAAGAACTTCATGTCAGTGGCCAAGACAATTCTCAAGCGTCTCTTCAGAGTTTACGCTCACATCTACCACCAGCACTTTGACCCGGTGATCCAGCTGCAGGAAGAGGCACACCTTAACACTTCTTTCAAGCACTTTATATTTTTCGTTCAGGTAAGGACATTGCCAACAGTGTTCTCGCTTCAAAGCTACCTTATCCCCCTTCCCTCATGGGAAAAATCAGCATCTCTTAAAGTTTCTTTCTTTAAGAGAGAGAAGAAGCTTCAGCAGGGGAACACTGCTGGGTCAGCAAGTGGCAGATGGGCAGGGGAGGCTGTGGTGGCTGAACCTGGGCTTGGAGAGCTGACTGCCAGATGAATTCTGGCTAAATAAGGCTTCTCACCTGAGCTGTGTCCACAAAACTCTGTCTTTCTCCTCATCCCTGTTACAGGAATTCAACCTTATTGATAGAAGAGAACTTGCACCACTTCAAGAACTGATTGAAAAACTCACCTCCAAGGACAGATAAAAGGAAGAGGACTTCATGAAGTCACTTGTTTCTTTAAGCGAGCGTGTGGTATTTGTTTTTCGTTAATTTGTTTTTTTTTTTAAAAAAAACAAAAACAAAACAACCCCCCTGCGCTGTTCACAGTGACAGCTGAGATCTACTTTCTGAGCTTTTGTTAGGGGAAATATTTTCTCTGTTAGTGACATGTGGTAAATAGCTTTTTTTTATTATTATTATTATTATTTTATTGTTGTTATTCATTGTGGAATTTCTAGCAGGTGCTGAGTGTTTATAAAGGAAACGTGCTTGGTTGGGGGATTGACTCTGCTGGTGGATGGGTTCTTGTGTTGTGTCAGTGGTAGCCCATTCTCATGAAGTCCCTGGAAGACTTGCTTACGTTCTCTAAGTGCCTTGGCAGACTCACTTCTGAGGTGCAAAGCACATACAATACTGAACATTGCTGGAAACAGAAAATATGTACTAACACCCAGACACTTACTGAAACTCGTTTTAAAAATATATATATATCTATGCTTATGCTAAAAAAAAAAAAAGCCATAACTTGCTGAAATCAATGATCTCCAGCTTTTAATACAAATACTTGTCTTATTTTTTTAGAGATGAATATAGAATTTTTCAAAACTAGATTACTTCTTACAAAAGCTAAAGCGCCACAGCCAAGGTGGTGTCAGAATTACACAGACCTTGTGCTTAGCAAGGAGTTCCATGTCTGCTGCCATGGGCCTTGGCGTAGTTGCTTTTATTTTCTTAGCAGGAAAGCATCCAGTTGGGTCAGCCAGCTTGTTAAGTTCCCCTAGCAGTTGCCAAATGAACAGGTAGTTTGCACAAATACAATTAGGGAGAGTATTCCCTATAAAAAATTGCACTGGGATAGTAGTAATAATAAGAAGGAAAACCTGGCTCGCAAAATAACTGGTGGAAAGGTGTTTTTAAGTTGGGAATGCAAAGCCTGGCTCTGAGGAGGGGCTCTGGCAGCCACTGTTTGCTGTGTGAGGAAATGTGTCTTGGAGGGGAGATATTTTCATGGGCTGCTTGGGAGTTACGTTACTGTGCTGGTGTTCTCCCCCGTTCAAAATCACTGCCCATCTTCAGGGAACTCCAGCTGTTGGGAAGAGCAACAGGTGAGGCCAAGGTGAGCACATGACAGGGAAGTTGAGCTTCTTGTTGTTTGGTGTGCCTTGGCTTGGCCAGAAGCGCCGAGTAAAGCTGGACGTGGTGTGCAGGAGCCTGCAGAGGAGGTGAGTGGCCATTGGCACAGCCAGCAGGGAACAGCTGAGCACAGAAATGACTCACTTGGGAGCTGCTGGGTTCCCGTGGGGGATCCTGATCTTCTGGCTTTTCCTGTGCCACCATCCAGCTGACGGTGCAAAAGCCACCCATCTCCCAAATTCCAATGGCAGGGTTTAGACACAGAGCGAGCAAGGCAGGAGCTCTGAGGTGCTGAACGGGTGATGTCTCCCATGGAATTCCAGGGTGGCTCCTTGGTTTGGGGCCACGTGCCAGCAAGAAGGATAAACGTGTAGAAATGAGGATTTGCTTGGACACAGCAGTGCAGTGGTTCATGTTCCTGGCACACTTCTGCCCTAGGAGGGCTTAGTTGTGGTTGTTGTTGCAGTTTTTTTCTTTTGAACAGCCAGCTCTAGAAATCCAGAGGCATCTGCCACAGTTCAGCCAATCAGAATTGGAATGTATTGAGTATAAAAATGAGTCCTAGGTGGAGAGTGTGTTGCTTTTTTTTAATTCAATATCTGGCAGTAGAAAGTCTGACCGAATAGTTTCTGGGCACGTAATAAAAGCTTGGAGATCATGATTTGCCTGACAGCTGTATGAACACATTTGTTTAATTACACAACACTTGAAAATAACATCATTGAGGATGTGTTTGCAGTGGTGGGGATGTAGGATCCCCGTGCTGTTTCTTTTTGCAGCTTTTCATTGTTGTTTTGCTTCTGAAAGCTGTGGGACCAGAAGTTGACGTGTGTTTACACTCTCAGAGTAAGGGCCCGTGGAAATGCCACTCAGTGGAATCTGGATCGAGTGAATGTGTTAATAAAGTAGTGCATTTATGGGAGGAAAAGCAGGGGACAGCCCCTGCCCCTCCTGATGAACCCTGGAGAAACAAAGCCTGTGCTGCTCCAGGCCCCCGCTGCGGACTTAGAGGGGTGATGAGCGCTGGGAGACAAACCCTTCCAGCTTTGGTCATGAGGAGCAGGGAGTGCCAGTGGGGTTGGACCAGGGAGTGCTTCCAGTGCTGCCTCAGGCCTTCCAGTCTGGCAGGGTCCCAGATTCCCGTGGTTTGTGGTGGTGTGCTGCTACCAGCACACTGGATCTTGTCAGGGATTTGGGTGGTGACTGGGGAGGGCACCTCCCTGGAGCTGGGAGGGGGCAAAGAGCCGATCCCACGGAGCTGAGGCACGGCTGACAGTGCTGGCAGTGCTCAGGGGATGGGCACGGGGTGTGCTGGCCCAGCCAGGGACACCAGGTGCTCCTGCAGAGAGGAACAAAGCCACGGCCTTCCGCTGCTGCGGGTGCTGAGGGGACAGAACAGCTTTGGAGGGGCAGGCAGCCCACCTGCAAGCATCCAGTTTCTTTTCCTGCTTACTATGCAATGTAGAGCTTTGAACTTCTGCTTTTCCGTGGAGACAGAGAGGAGCACTGTCCTTACCCAGTCCTTAGGAACTGAGCCCTCTCCCACAGTGTCCCTGACCCTCAGCAGGTAAGGACACCTGTTTGCTGCTATGGACTCAACTTACCTTTCAGATTGTTCCTTTCTCTTTCTCACCCCTCTTCCTTCCTCCTGGGCCAACAGACAAAATTTTACTATGAACACATCCTTTTGGATAGCTGTGTTTTTCCTTGCTGCCCTCTCCTGCCTGCCAGAGTGCTGTCACTCTACATAACCCCCCTTTTAGTTGGATTGTTTAGGGAGCTGTAGCACCAACAGAGATTCCTTGCTTTTTTCCCCCCATGGAAATACTCCCTTTTGCACCGAATCTCGTTTCCTTCACTGCTGGTAGCAGTTGTCTCTTTTCCAGTCCCTCACTCCTAAAACCACTGGCAGTTTTTATGGATGCCCATCGTTTTTTCCTTGGATATCTTCTCTTTGAACGTGAGGCTAACTTCGGTGATTTTCAGTGTTAAACCTTCTTATTTCCCTGCTTTTCTTATGGTTTCCTCTTGCCAGGTTCAGTTTGCAGCCTAGGAGAATAACCCAATTACCTTATTTTGTCGGAAGAGCCGATCCCCCAAATTGTTCATAGAATATTGTATTTTTAGGGGAGATTAATTTTTTATAGCCACTAAACTATACTCATTATTTTTGTACGTTTGCAACTGGGGGAGGATTTTCCGAGCCGTGTCGCGGAGGGAGCGCTTATTATCCTGGTTGTTTGTTTGACTGCTTGGGAGTGCTGTGGTTGTGTGGTGTAGAGGCACATGCCTTGATGTGCACTGGGAGAGAGAGAGAGAGAGAAGGATGCAGTAAAAATGAACGAGGTTTCAATAAAAACGAACGAGGCTTCAGTGAAAGGCCATTTTTGCAGATTCAAAAAAAAAAACAAAAAAACTCCGAAAGCGACACTAAGCTTCCCTCCTCCTTTAGAATCCTGAAATATATGGGAGAAAAGGCAGTGTCATGTGTAAAATGCAAGGAGAGAACCCTTACTGTGAGCTAACTGTGCCAATACAGCTTCAGTTTGTAGTCACTGACGGAGATTTCAGTTTTAAACGAGAACAGCTTTTGATTAAAAAAAGAATTAAGTTGAATGTCTGAAAATCCGCACCGTGTTTATTTGAGAGTTGTAAATAATGTATACAGATGGTTGTATGTGATGGGGCAGAATATTTAAATCCTAGGGTTTTTTGTTTGTTTGTTTTTTCAATAAGAAACTGAAGGCTGTTTATAAGAGAAAATAAATAGCTATGTTTGACCATGACTGTCTTGATTTCCTTCTTGGACTTGCTCCTCAATGGTCTCCTACTTGTAACTGGATTCCTTCCCCCCACATACTCTAAACATCTGACCAGGACACACCCAAGGATGATGTTGGGTCCCCGGTGCCACATGAGCTGCAGACTCGGCTTTGGGCCCTGCCCAGCAGCAGCAGAGGTGCCTTGCTTGGGCTTTTCTTTCTCCCAAGAGCCTCCTGTGGCCCCAACAGCTGGAGAGCTCTGCATTTCCTGCCCTCCCATCCACTTGGGGTTCTGAAGTGCCCTTGCCCCTTGGTAAGTTCCTCACACATGTGGCTGGAGGGCAGTTGGGAAAAGGTGGTTAAAACCTGGCTTTTAACTTCAAATTTTTTACACCAGTCTGGGGCCACAACTGCCTCGCTGCTGGTGCCCATCTCCTTTGGCTCAGGATTTTTCCCTGTTAGCCTTGCTTCTCCTTGGGTCAGTGCCTGGGAGGTTTTAGGGTTTCACAGCATCCCAGACTGGTCTGGGTTGGAAGGAACCTTAAAGTCCATCCCATTGCACCCCCTGCCATGGGCAGGGCACCTTCCACTCTCCCAGGTTGCTCCAAGCCCTGTCCAGCCTGGCCTTGGACACTTCCAGGGATCCAGGGGCAGGCACAGCGTCTCTGGGCACCCTGTGCCAGGGCCTGCCCATCTCACAGGGAACAAGTCCTTCCTGAAGTAAAGAATTTCAGCCTAAAGCAAAGAATCCCTTCCTAAAGTTAAGAATCTCTTCCCAGTTATTTTCGGTACCAGCCCTCTAAATTCAAGTGCCGCCGATCTCCTTAAAACCCAGCTCGCGTGCCAGTGCCAGGACACTCCCGGGGGAGTTTTTCAGGCACGGGGCGGCCGGGGCGTGGCTTTGTCTCCTTTTCCCGTTCCCTTTGTCCCGCGGGGCGGGACGGGGCCGCGCTGAGAACGGGAGCAGCTCGCGGCACGGGTGGGCGCCATCGATGCGCTCCGCGTGCCGCTGCTCCTGCCTGCGGCGGGGTCGGCCGCGGCGCGAGCCGCTGACGTCAGCTGCCGCTCCGCCGGGCCCGCCGCTGTCGCGCGCCAAATTTGAAGGCGGCGCGCGCGGGGCTGGGCTCGCGCCCCCTCAGGTGGGTCTCGCGCCCGCCCCCTCGCGCCCCCTCAGGCGCCCTCGCGCCCCCTCAGGCCGCCATGGCCACCCCGCCCAAGCGCAGCAGGCCCGACGGCCGCCTCAAGAAGGTCGCCGTGGAGGGCAACATCGGTGAGTCGG
>VWYO01022389.1:83900-111094 GCA_013400275.1 Rhadina sibilatrix | reverse complement strand
AAGATCCTCCTCCATGATCCTCTGGATTCCTCCTCCATAATGTTCCTCACCAGCTCAGCCCCTCTTTTATCCCACTCACCCTTATTGGATACAGCTGTGACTCATCAGGGGCGAGGCTGTATTGGGTAATTAACACAGCTGGTACTGATCAGGGCTGAGGTCACCTCTGCTCCCTTCTCCTACAAAACAGGGACCTCAGCCAATCCCATTCAATCCGGAATGCAGAGATATCACTGGCTAAGGAGCTGGGCAGTGTCAAGACCCTGGCCAATCAGCTGTCCAAGCCTGGAAAATGGGACCCTCCTATATAAGAGGGTTCTGAACAATAAAATGTGCTGTCTGTCTCATGATCATCAGTGACTTGAGTCATGAATCTGTCTCCAACCTACAACCACACATGACAGGGATGCACTTTGCTATCACTCCGTTATAAAGAGCAATTCTGAGGATATTTCAGCCATTCCATGGGGTAAGCTGTCTCAGTTTTGTCATGGGGCAGGAGCATTTCTGCCTGATAACTGCCATGAAGCTGCTGCCAGGTAGGGGACTCCTCTCTTGCTTTTGGCAGCACATCCCTGAGGCTGTGCAGTGCCACAGCCTGCCCTCACACCAATGTACTGTGAGACTTGTGCCATGAGGACTGCTGCTGATGAAGGCAGTCCTCTGAGCCCTCCTCCTCCCCACCAGGGGGAATTTGCAACTATCCATTGTCCAGCTCATGGTTTTAATCTTCTACAGCTGTTTTGCATCCTGTGATGGGTGCAGAAACTGCTGCAGGAGAGGTTTTGCTGCTTTTGAGCTGTTTTCTCGGGGCTGTGCAGCTCTGCCACACACATGCAGCATTACTGTCTTGCACAGCCAGAGCCCACACACTGCTAAAGGGAGGCTGACAGAGCTGTGGCCATACATTTAAACTCACCCCTGAGCATGGCACAGAGAACACAGTCAGTAGCTGTGTAGAGAGTAGGGAACATGTCATACTGAGGTCTGTGTGGCTGACAACACACAACTAATAAAAAAAAATAAAAATAAAATTGCAAGCTGTGTACTGAGCAAAAATTCCTTTGATGGAGTTGAGCAGCACATATCAGTAGATCATCAGAACCCCCCAAAAGACCAAGAGAAAAATCCTTACATGTGAGCTACTGAGGATGCCCTCACTATAGATTTTTCTACAGCTACAGTTATGAGCATGGGCAGCACTCCCTTCAGCCATGCTAGAGCAAGTTCTCTGTCCATCTGTAAGAAAACATTAGCTGACTGTCTCCAGTATTTATTGGTCTATCACATCTCATGCATATTTGTCAGGACAAATAAGCAGTCTCTTTTGACATATCATCCAATGCTTCTGTATATAGTAAAAGCAGCCCACATCAGAAATATTGCCAAAACCCCAAACAATCTCTCTTATGCTGGAACAGGGTATAACAAATGGAAGAAATTTACCCCCACATGTCATGTGTAAAGGGATGATACCTCTGCAGGTATTAAGGGAAAGGGAACATGGCACAAGGTAATGGAGATGTAGGTCCAGAAAAGCAATCAGCTGCCTGTCTGCAGCGCACAGCAGAACTCTGCTCAGTGTATCTGGAGGGCACAAAAAAATTAGTAAGAGTGGAGAAAGGGAACACCAGTCTTCTCCTGACTGCTTCTGGAGAATGATAGCAACATAAAGAAGCTGCAAACATGCTTTTTTTATTATTATTTTATTTTGTATGTTATTTTGTAAATAAACAGAAATACACAGCAGCCACTGAGGGGAGCAGCAAAGACACATCTGCAAGATCCAGGTGACCTCCAGAAATCTGACTAGGATGGTAGTGAGGAGGTGAGATACCCACTTGTCCCATGTGAGAAATGCTGCATTTCACACTCCAGGCAAGAGGCTGAAAATACTTTGGGTGGGAAGGAGAGGCTGAGGATCGACCTGACACCAAAAGCAGAGAGGAAATTATGAAAACAGTTGACAGGCAGTGGCTCAAGCAGAGCTAGAAGTGTTCCTGGTCATGGATTTTTCCTGTGATTTCCAGAATCAGATTCCCACATGTTTTTCTGCTGGCATGCTTTTGCTTTGCATTTAGAGCTTGGTAAATACCAATTTATAGCTGAAGGGCACAATTGCAGGTCATGAAATAGAGCTTACATGCCCTTCTCAGGATTCTCTCCAGTGCATCTTCATTTTAAATTATACATCCATTTTAGAGGACTCCATCTTACAGGGTTTTTTAATATTTTGCCAACATGCCTTTGTAGTTCAGGACAGGAGCAGTGCAGTTTCACTTCATTTTTCCTCTTACTTTGACTTTCACTTTGTATTTTCTCCTGTTAGTGAAAACAATTTGTCTCATTTTAGAGACAAGTTTAGGAGAAAATTCTCTGGAGTGAGTGTTTCTTTTAGAGTAAAAGGGCTTCAGCAATCCCTTTTCTGCCAATGAGAAAATGAATACCAGGGGTGAAAGTGAATAAAACCAACTGTTTATTGACAAAGTGCCCGTATGGCATGGGGAAAAAAATTTAAATGGTAGATACTGAACTGCCAGAACCTTTCCTACTCCCCCACACACACCTACAGCAGAACAAAATAAATAAATAAATAAATAAATAAACACCCAAATGCCAGGGGAAGAAACCAACTGGCTGGCCAAGCAGCATGGGGGAACATAGGGGCACTGGCTGTTTGTCTCAGGAAAGGGAAAAGTTCACACAGCAGCTCGGGCAAAACAGATGGGAACCTGTTCAACTTCTGGTGTTGGTCTCCTCCTCACAGCAGATGAAGCTAATGGATTTTGGTGCCCTTTCTCTTATACCTTGTACTTGTCCCTTTTGTTGGTATCATCCTGAACCTGATTTCTGCAATTTCATATTTCTGACAATCTACCCTTTGTTCCTACAGATTACTTTTTAGTCTCTATATTAATTCTCTCTCCCTGTCATAGCATGCTTTTCCACAGCTCATACAATCCATGCCTTAATAGCAAGCCAGTAGAAAACATATAAAACTCCTCACACAATACAAGCACGAACTGTATCCCTCTCCACTCCAACAAAGTCAGGATAGCCTAAATTCCTAACAGACTGTAAAAATTATACTTCATATTTACTGAATGATTTCTACATCATTACTGCTGCCCTTAATGCCCCAGGCAAGTCAATGAGACCTGAGGACACAGCAGTTTGCAGAAACTGCTCTGGTTTTGTAAGGTTTTGTAAGATGCAGAATATGTCTGTTCAGCATGTAGAATGTCAGCACAGTTTTATTGTGCTCAGATTCAGTGATTTAGTGGGCTTAAAAGTGGAGTGGATCAGTGAGGAAAGCTTGTGCCCAAGTGGACCATGCTCCTTTCTGGAGGTCTGAATCAGAGGGAGAGGCTTGCTGCTCTGACCTGCCCACAGCCACATAAGTAGAAAATGGACAAAAGCAAGGTACAAAGCCTTCATTCCCTACTCCACACAGAGATTGCAGGTGACTCCTGACCCTCATATAAAACTACAGGGACAAATCAGATCAGGGTCTTTTCCTCTCCCTAAGCTCAGCAATGTCAGCTGTTTTATCCCAGCCTCTTGCTAAAAACCTGTAATGAATTTCCTGACAACTTAATTCGTGTGAGTTCAACCCTTTAGAGTTTCATTGAGCTACTTTATTGGCCTTCTATGAACAATTTTAACTATATTTTCAGTGATAATAAATGACAGGGAAGAAGCAGGTAAACAAACAGAAATACACAGGCATGTCCACAATTCATTTTGGGGGGAAAAAATGTAACCATGTCAGTCAGTAAAGAGTAAAAAATAAAAAAGCAATTGCACTTAACGTTAATGCAACCTTTACTGTAGAAAAGCTAATCCCCCAAATGGCTGTGGAAGGAATGGAATCAGTAAGGCTGGAAAAGACCTCCAAGAGTGAGTCCAACCATTAACCCAGCACTGGCATCTTGCAAGAGATATCAGATTGTATTGGGAATTCACACACTAGGGAAACAAACAGGAGAGAAAACATTTTTCAGCTCCTCATGTCACAAAATGAGGCTTTTTCCTGACTTACTATTAACATCACTGGCAGTGTAGTTATCAGCTGCCCTGTTCAAGTGAAATTATCCCTGCAAAAATTAACATTCTTAGAATAGAAATATCCCTGCAATGTAATTTCACATTAAGACACTAAGCCTGGCATAAACAGAAAGTTAAAAAGTTCTTCTCGATTATTTTATCTGCCATATTAAAAAAGAAGATGCTCATAAGATGCAATGAAAGCTATTTAAATCCACCCAAATATACAGTACTTCAGTTAGACCAAGTGAGACAAGAATACATTTCATTATCAAAACTAGGGTGACAATTTCAGCTGGATGAATATAAATGCATTACAATTTACCTAGCAAGTGTTTAGTATGTTTTTTATTACTTCTGACTGCCCATGAGAGTTCTCATTTTTTTTTCCCCTTAGTATGGACAGGCTGCAGCAACAGAGAATGTATTTTTGTGTTTCACTGAGCAGCAGATGAGAGAAAGATCTCTGTTTTTAAAATATTGGCATTACTTCAGGATACTTAAGTATTTATAATTAAAGAAGTAACATGAAGTGGCAGTCAAATGAAAAAAAAGGCACCATTTCCAGGATAACCTCCCTGACAAATAAAAGAGGAGAGAATGATTTTAGTAGTAAAGTGTTTTTGAAGTGTTAGTAGCTGCAAATAGTGAATGCATTTCCCTGTTATCTCTGATCCTTTGAAACTTTCACACCTAGGAAAATAGAGCACCAAAGGTGAATTGCTTCCACTTTGCAAGATGTAACAACATATTATCCAGTCAATCTTAAGTATTCACTCCAGTTCCTCATCACAGCTGGTAGGGGATGGATCTAATGCTGCACAGTTCATGTGATTCTCACCAAGTCAGAACATGAGGGATGGAAACCCTGCCAAAACCACATTGCTACCATCCCTTGCCTTTCCCCCAAGATAAAAGGGCCATCATATTTTCTGCCAAGGCAAAGGGCTTCTTCTCAGTTTGTAACAAATAGGCTGTGTCATATTAAAAAAAGAAAAAAAAACCAAGTGAAACAGGACCACTGATGATGCAGACTGAGCTGAGAAAAAAGATAATCTAACATCTAACCCTGACTCAAGTCCTGCACAGATCCCTTGTTTCAAGTATCAAGAATGGTAAGAAGGTTATCACAGGTTAAAACAGAGTAACTAATGGAATAGAGGCATGGAAAAGATATTTGCCAGATGGGAGAGAAGGAAAAGGCAAAGGATCTCAATCTCAGAGTGATGAAAACATCCTGTAAAGATGTGTTCAGAGCTTCTGAGCTCAGTTCTGGTCAGTCATCTTTGAGCAAGAGGCATCACAGTGAGAGAGGAGGAGGCTCCAGAGGTGATCAGGGAAAGGAAAGCTGATGCTAAGAGGAGATGGCATTGCTCTGCACAAACTCCTCATGAGTTTAGAAGAGGAGACTGAGGTCAGACCTCACAGAAATCTTCAGCATCCTTCTGAGGGGCAGTGGCAGGCCAGGTACCAAACACTTCACTCTCCTGACCGATTGAGGCAACAACTGAAACTGTATTGGGGAGGTTTAGGTTGATATCAGCAAAAATTTCCTCCCCTAGAAGGTGGTGGGGCACTGACCACGCTCCCCAGGGAGTGGTCACAGCCACACAGCAGCCAGAGCTCCAGGAGCATTTGGACAGTGCTCTCTGGGAAGGGGTAGGATTGTTGAGGTGTCCTGGGCAGGGCCAGCAGTTGGGTTTGATAATCCTGGTGGGATCCTCCCAACTCAGCATATTCTGTGATTCTGTGACTCAGTTACTGGTGAGACATTTCACAGTAGCAATGTTGTAAGTGAAGTCACCCTCTTGCCTCAAAACAGCTGGCCAAGAGCACATTTCTAAAGGCAAGAGCACATTTCTAAAGCAATAAGATTTTCTTCACTTTCCTAGTAAAAAGTATGTTTCAGTGAAGTTTCTCATTTGAGTGGAAAACCCTGAAGTACAGATCAGCAGCAAAAAGACATTTCTCCTAGCCCAAGCAGGACCTACTACTCCAGCCTGCCTTCAGAGAGAGTTTTCAGTGCCAGGGAAGTAAATGGATGTGCTTTCTGCTCCTAAAATAGCTTTTTTTTAAGAAAAAATGTGTCAGCTAGACCTGGCAAGACATTTGAACAATATAAGGATGTTTCTGAAAATCTTATTGTAGGATGTGTCGGCTTGTGACAAGGTGCCAAAAGTTTCACTGGATAGAAAAAAGAAAGATCTCCCATTCCTTACTACTTCCACCCCAGATTTTAGCCACAGAAAGACTTTCTGGCTTTCCTGAGAGCTTCTAATTAGAGGATAAAGAGCCTGAAACCCAGTTTCAGTGAACATTTATCCACCTGGACAGAAGGTCACTTTACAATGAGATTTTCCCTTAGATCAGTGAGAGGGAGGAACTGAAGAGAGGCAATAACATGTTCAGAAGCACTCTCAGAAAGACTTTACAACCAGGCACCACAAGACTCTTGTAAAGGCTGACTGGCTCTCTGTTATTCATGTAAATCCTTTGTACTTCTTACACAGCGAAGACACTAAAATTGTCTGAACCAGCTAGTTGGCAAAGTATTTACTACATTTAACACATTCCCAACTTAGTACTTGGAATCCAGGTATATGCTAAATAAAGTCTGTGGCAGACCCCTTTGGCTTGGTGCTAAGGTTGTCTTCATACTGTACACAGATTATTTTGGTTAGCAAATATGTTGANGGGAAGATTTTGGTTTGTCTGAAAAGGAAAGAGACCTTGAGCCTGCAGCTCTATAGAAAATCTCTCTAATATGTAGATGCAAAAACCAGTCTGTGTTTAAAGAACACTGTTCTCTAGTACCTTTAAACGACTTTTCATACCATGAAATTTCAAGAACCTCTTATAAGGTTGAAAGTCTGGGTAATCCACACAAAGGATCCAGAAACTCCACATATTTTCCCAGGCATTTGAGGTTCACCCAGATCACTGCAAGCTAAATTCCAGTGTGGTATTAATGCAAAAGGGATTACAGAGAGATTCTTTCCTACAGGGAGGATTATTATTATCTATTTAAAAAGATTCTGAGACAATTAGGAGCCAATCTGTTTATTAACTTTCATCACCACATGGGCAGATTGTTCTTTCAGGTGTCTTCAAGAGCTGCCACCAAACTAGTATTTCTGAAAGCAAGTTCCTAGTTCCTCATGCCATGTGTTCAAAAGATGATCAATGGAAAGGTGTCACAGTACAACATGAAAAGAACAACACTCACACTGAGATGTCCAAGGCAAAAAAACGCAAAAAAGTTTATTTACAGACCTCGACATTTATAGAATTCCAACAGTGACCATGGATTGGAGGATGGAAATTGTCCTCTCCAACCACACTGGTCAAACCAACAGTCCATCAATTCTCTCCTCCTCCAGAAAGGAATGCAAAACAATCAATGTTTACATGAAAAGTGCCTGAGAAACTCCATTGCAAAAAGTAAAACATCAGAAGGCTGAAAAGAACAGGGCGGCAGAAAGGAATTTCCTATTCAGAGAAACAGTGGGTTTGGAAAGAACCCTGAGATACACCTCTCATGAGGGCTGATTAGAATCCAACTTCCAAACTCTTCAGTGTTATCTGAAGCCTCTCCCACACAGCAAAACAGGCTCGGGGGATTTTGCTACCAGCCAGCATGGGAAACAAAGGAGTCATTTCCCAATTATGCCTGAAGTGTTCAGCTCACTAGAAGAAGTCCATAACCACCAGCTACCAGTCATGATTAGCATACTGTAATGGCATTTAGTTTTTCCCATGGGACATCAGGTGGCTCAGATGTGTAGTGTAATAATTGCCTTTTACTTAAATGGGTCATTTTTACCTCTAAGAGACAAAGTTAATAATTTTCCACCTCTGTGGAAAATCAGTTATATATAAAGCCTACAGAAGTCTATTCCAATTTCCTTCCCCTGGGTGTTGCGTTGGTCACTCCTGCTCGGAATGAGTCTGTACTGCCAGGGGAGAGCTGTTTGTCAGGAATGTTAATGATGGTCTAATAAAGAGGAGCTCGATTTTTAAATAGGAGAAAAATGAACACTTAATGCAATAAATAAAAAGAAAAAAAAAGGCAAGTTTCTTGGGAAGTGGTGACAAGGGACAGGAAAATGAAAGGTGTCCTGCTCATCACAAGGACTCTTCATCAAGGTCACCAGGGTGAACCAAAATACCAATAAAGATCAAACATCTACCATCACAAATTTGTTCAGCTTCTGGTTATGCCAAATTTTAGACTGTCCCCATAATCACCGGTAGAAATAGAGAAGTTCCGCAGTCTTGTTGAGTCATAATGCCCAGAACATACTTTCAGAACATATGGGATTTGATTTATTTACAAGAGTTTGTTAGAGTAGTTAATTCCTCAAAAGAAAAGGTTTCCAGCTCTAATGGGCACCTATCTGAAGAGCTGTATGATGAAAAAACAAAAATCAATGCTAACAAGTGGTATTCCATTGGAACATTATGTCATCTTCTCCAGAAATCATTCCTCAGTTTTCTAATATGTTATCTATTGATTTATTTTCAGTTTCCTCATATTTATATGCTGATTTTTCACACTGCAATAATATGAGTATTAAAGAGCATGAACAAATTTTCCCCTGTTCAGGCTATTTAACTTCAACAAATGAGAACTGGAAGTGATTATTTTTGACAAGTCTTCGCTCTGCAGGCTGCCAATAGCTAGATAACTACCCTTGTGAAAGAAATGTCAACATACAATTTATATGCATGATATTTTTTCTGTCCAAATGAAGATTTCAGCAAGATCAAAACACTTCAAGTTAGTATATAACAAATAATCTCGGAGTTAGTAAATTTAACAGCCTAGAATATGCATGATACATCCATGGGGGAAACCATTCTTAATTATAATAGAAAAATTAATCCTGTTCCTATGAAAAACAAAAGACAATAGTATTGTAGTCCAGAAGTCTTACTCAAAGTTTAGAGGATTATGTACTGCTTAAGACACTGAAAAGTGTCTTCTTTCAAATTTGGCCCCTTTTTTTGATGCAATTCTGTGTGCTAAGCTCTCTAATAGTGGAGTTTAGGCAGCCTTGTCCTATTACTGGCTTCCACAAACATCCAGCATTTTAATTTTTTGTTAAAAGCACTACCACTGCTTATCAGTCCCTTGGAGTTTTTGGAGGTTGCTCTTTCCCCAGTCTTTTTTTTTTTTTTTTCTAGTCAGTGCAAGCACACGTATGTAGACACAAATACATATACAAATGTAGGTAGGTATATGTGGGTATATATATATATATTTATATATATATATGCATATCTGAAATGAAGTCCAGAGGCAGCAGCTTCAAAAGGTTGTTTGGACCTCTGTTAAACAAATGCCCAAACTTTTTGGCCCTCTCACACCTATTACTCTCACCATTTCCCTGACCAATGTCAGACCAAAGCTTTTCCTCATCCAGATGCCCAGCTTCAGACATGAGTGGTTCCCACAGATCTACAGGCTGGTGGTGTTTCCTGGCCATGATCTCTTCCCACGGGATATCTTGGGAAGAGATGTGTCTCACACAGCAGGGAGGAAGAGTTCACACACAGGGTATCAGTCCATGGCAGCTGATGTCACTCACACGTCCTCCTCCTCACAAAGAGAGTGGCTGGAGGCTCTTGTGGGCTCTCCTGTTTCTGTTTGTATCACTCATCAGCATGAGGCTTGTCTCCTTCCAGGGCAGAACTCCAGGGAGTCCAGAAGAAATCTGGACAGTAGAGAGCTGACTGATTTTAATTGCTTACAAGCCCCATGTGAGTTATGAACCACAGGTCATCTACCTCTACATTCAGGTACTAAGTGAAGACATTTGGGTATCTTGAGTTCTGCAGTTTCTGGCTGTACATTTGTCCCTCAATATATCACCTTGGTTCCTGGGCTGTATTTGCCAAGGTTTATGTGTATGCAGACATGTGAGGGTGCATGTGTGGGCAGACGCTGAGCCTCAGGAGACATTTCCTTGGGAAGGACAGCATCTCCAGCTAATTCTCCAGAAGACCACAGAGCTGTTTAATTTGTACAGTGCTGCAGGCCTTTCCGGGGCACAGTGACACAAGCATATCTCACCTTGCTGAAAAACAACTCATTTACAGAGTTCCAAGGCTGCACTGGTGATTCTGCCCAAACACAAAGCCCAGTGTGTCTGCTCTACAATTCTGCTTAGATTTCTTTCTTTCCCTTCAATCCATGCTATTTTTCCTCATTAAGCAAACTTCTTGCAGAATACATTTCGGAGGCCTACAAGCTGGAACACTGCCAACTCTATTAGCAAAAACCTTCAGTCCTTTGCCAAAGAGGTCTGAAATGGCCAGAGCTCAGCCCAAAGTGGCAGCATAACAGCCCTCTCTGATCCCAGCCATAAATCATGGCAAGTACAGGTAGGAGGAATAGTGCTTAAACCAAATCTCTGGTCACAAAGAGAATTGTAACTCAACATCACTGCATAGTCCCAGGCACAGAAATAAACCAGGGGCCAACACAGCCCCTAAGAAAGCAGGAAAAAGTCCTTCTGTGCAGAAGGACTGGGACTTCTCTGCACACCCAGTGTTACTGCTCATGCTTTCTCTTATCCCAAACAATCTAAAAAATAAGAGTTGGCTGCAGATCCAACCCACAAAATGTGTGTCACATCTCTGTGAGATACAAGGCATATGTTCTCCACACGGAAAGTACAAGACTCTGGATCATTTCCTAGGGAAAAATTAGGTGCTTTCCACCCAATATGTTTTCAAGCTGAACTACTGAGCATCTGGAAAATATTCTCTCCCGTGTTCTGCCACTGTACTTGTTATATCTACACACAGTGTACTGAATTAACTTACACACTTGGGTCTGGTGAACAAGCATTTCAAGATGCCATTTTTCTTTCTGCTACTTAGAGCAGCACTGAGTTCTATTTCAGCACATGAGGGCTACATACACTCAGTCTTACAGCAGCCTAAAAGATTTCAACAGTGGTTTTTAATTTTTAAAGGAGTTCTCAAGTGATTGCTCAGTGAACCTGTCATGGTAATGAGAGATGTTCCTGTTCAAAGTGGCTGAAGGGATTACAACATAATGTCTTGCTGCTGACTTCTCCTGCAGAAAACCCACAGGAACTGCTTGGGAAAGAGCACAAATCCCTGGCCATCTGCCCATTAGACAGATGTGCGAGGGGAAGCCAAGAACATGCCAATATTTAAGTGCTAGAGGGAGTTACCTGTGGCTTGGAGAGCCTCACCAGGGAGAAGTCCGAGCAGCAGATCTCAGGCTTTATTTCCCCCCAACCACCCCTTCTCCTCGTAGAGGTTTTGACTGCTAACATAATCAGTTCTCCTAGCAAGCATAAAAAATGGAAACATTTCTGGCTGCATTTCACAGAGTGAAACCTTTTGGTCCATTCCAGCCCATTTCCAAAAAGCTGTGACTAGCTCCTGGGAAGGACAAGCAGGCATCCTGCACCCTTTTCCCTCCAAGCCCTTGGGGTGCTCAGTTCTGACCACTGCTGAGAGGCAAAGCTCCCTGCTGAGTTCAGAGAGCCTCAGCCAGGCTCTGCTCTTCCTGGCACTTCCTCAGTGGCTCAGGGACCATCCTGTCCCTCCTATGAATATTTAACAAGAGGTACCTCACCAAGTAACAGGGCAATACCATGAGCTCTTCTGCTTTATTGTCACCCCCATTCCTGTATTCCTGGGGCTGGATACAAACGGTGAAGCAACTGGAAATTCAACAACACTCTACAAAGCATTATTAATACATGAGCACTCACTATTTCAGAATGCAAAATGAAACCTTGAATAATTCAGCGTTACTTTCTTTGCTGAAAAGTGTTAAATGCTATTTTTAATTAACCATCAATATAAATATATATTTAGAAAACGTCTAAAATTGCTTGATAATTCCATGACCAAGCAAGCAGCGTAGCCCAAAATGCAATCTCCATTATTTGCAGTATTGAGAAATAATTGAGAAACTCAATTGAGAAAAAAACAACCAGCAGCCAAGAGTGCCCCAGTGTGTTGGGGCAAGACAGCAGAGGGATTCAGGATGTTCCCCTGTGCTGGAGAGTGGGAAATGAAACTGTGGCACTGCCCTCTGTCCCTTCTGCCCAGGGGACACCAGTGCCAGTGGAGCCACAAGGACACTTTCCTTGGAAAGACATATAACAGAGTTTAGGTTGCACATTTACAGTCTTGCTTTTCATCAGTTTTTAAATGATCTGTTAAAGCTGGAACTCATCAGTACTGTTCTTACAGGAAGAAAAAAAAAAAAAAATAAAAAGGGAAAATGTCAAAGACAAAGCAAGTAAATATAATCAAAGTGTGGAAGAAAATACAGATCACTACTATGAGACTAAAACACTCAAGTGGAGCCAAAATTGACAAGATCAAATTTCCCCACCAAAAGCCATAGCCATAGTCTTTCATGCCAGAACCTGAATCCATAGGAAGTTCATCCTTGTATCGTGCCTTGTGCCTTGTATTATGCTATGTATTATGTATTATGCCTCACTCTTCAGCAATGGTCACTGCTCTTCTGTTATGCTGAAGAAACATTTTGGTGACAAAAATACTTGCTGAGCCTCTGGCTGGAGTAGTTTGTAAGTTGTACCTTTCAATTGTCCTGGAAATGAAAATCCAT
The DNA here is from genome assembly GCA_013400275.1 of Rhadina sibilatrix. Lineage (NCBI taxonomy): Eukaryota > Metazoa > Chordata > Aves > Passeriformes > Phylloscopidae > Rhadina > Rhadina sibilatrix. The sequence continues at coordinate 98,418 of VWYO01022389.1, read as the reverse complement.
CAAAATGAGAAGCAGTATGCCATGAGTTTAGTAATAATAAACACACTGTTACTTTTTTAACCACTCTCTGCTTTAACTTTTTTGAAAGGCCTATCTATGCATTTTTTTTGTGCCCATCCAAGCTCAGTACAGGGCCAAATACATTTAACACTGCTGACAGTCAAAGAAAACAACCTGAGACAAATCCTAAGGGAAACTCTTAGACCAGAATCCTCTGAAGATTTATAGGCCCTATTTACAACTTCCCTATGCCAATATATCTCAATTAGAGGCCAGGCTCCAGAGAGAAACCCTAGAGAATTTTTCATGCCCACATTGCCTGATCAGCACCTGGGAGCAGATCTCAAACAGCAGCATCATCTCCCAGAGATCCCAGCTGCTTCCCTATCACTCATGTCTCCGTTTTTTTTCTGTTCTCCCAGTAGATGCAAGGATATCTCCATGAAAAAACACTGCTGCTGCCAGTCCTATGGATGCCCAGATCTCTGGAGAGCTCTGCAGAACAGCTATTGCTGTTAGTAAATATCCTAGAAAATATACACTTCAGGTAGAAAATGCCTTCCCTATTCCAATCTATCTCTAAAGAAAAGAAATTTCTCTTTCTCCCTCATTTGCCATTGTTCTCCCTGCCACATAAACAAATGCTACAGGGGAAAAACTGCAATAAAGTTCCCTCTGTAGAGAAGCAGAACAAATTCTGTTCCTACTGCAAAGACTTAAAAAACCGAAAAAAAACCCCTGCACATTGAACAGCAAACAAATTAAAGTGGTAAACAAACCATACTAATGTTTCTTCTAAGTTTTCTATTTATCCTCGAAATGCTCCAGTTGTTGCACACAGAATTTTAAGGACTGTATTTTCTTTAAAAAAATAAGGATCATCATAATTTAAGACAAATTTGATTTTCTGGGTAAGGAAGCAGCACTCAACTTCAGAACACAAGTGATTTTCATTTAAGACATAATTGAGTTTGTAAGTCAAGTTTTATAGTAGCTGGGTCTTCAGGGCTGAGGATGCGAATGTCAGAATTTCAATTGCTTTTTTGCAGGTAAGCACCATTCTCTAACAGCAGCTCCACAGCCACTTTGCAACTCTCAGCTCAGCCTTTGGGCCAGGACTATTTTTCCTGAGTTGCCTGGTGCAGCTCTTAATTCAGGAGCAAAGGAAAAAGGCAGCAATAAAGCACAAAATCGTAGATTGAGGGTCCATTCTTGGCTTTGGAACGTTGTGGCCACTGCAGCAGCTTTAGCTCCTTGCACTCACAGAACTGCTTTGCCACCTGGTTGCCCATCAGCCCTGAGTCTTGGGGACACTGTGTGACACTGGCCTTCACCACAGCCTTGGTTTGCTCAGGGGGAGAAGCCTGGCAGCAGCCTGGGGAGGAGATCCCAGGGAGGAGATCCTCCAGGACACAGCCAGGGCCAGCTCCTCTCCACTGCTCCTGAGGAACTACCACAACACCAAAACAACAAGTGATCCCTCCCGCACTGGCATCAAGCCATACCTTGCCAAAAGTCTAAAAATTCTCCGGCCCTAATTATTTAGTCTAAAGTAGTGGGTGTTCCACCCCATAAGGAGATATCTTGTAACCAAATATCTACACACAAATATCTACACACAAAACCAGCACCAAGGATTATTGTGTCCCAGGAAGAATTCTCCCCAAAGCTTACACAGAATGTAAATTAAACTGCTGGTTTTTATGGAGGAGGAGGAGGCTGGCATAAGGAAAAGGGGGAGGCATAATACAAGGGGAACAGCGGGTTTTCAAATTCATCTAGTTTGATACACTTTATTATAGAGGCAGATAAAATTTAAACTATTTTGGTGGGCTAATTGCATTCTGGTTTGAAGGGATGATCACATATCACAAAATTTAAGTCAGGTTCCTGTACTAGAATGAATGAACAACAGTCTCAAAACCCACTAATGGAATCACAAGGTGATTATGGGAACATTCATTTCAAGCACAGACATTTATCACTGAGTTACTTGCTTTTCTTTTTTAGTAGTGAGAAAACAGCTGCTATCCCTATAACATATAAAATCTGCTGAAGTTTCTAAGACCTTGCTGCTGTAATATTCAAGCATTTCAAAGCTTTCAGTGCCTTTGTCTTCCTAGAAAATCTAACAGCTTTGGAAAACCTCATTGTCTAGAATAGAGAAAATATGGATCTCCCTATCCATGGGGAAATAAAAGAATTTTGAAGCATCCCATTTCAAATCAGTGCTGTGACAAAAGATACCTCCTCCTCCCCATCCAAAGGATCCCAAAAATTTCAGTTTCATGAGAATCAGTGCAAACTTTCTCAATCACTGGGCATCTGAGAGCATCTGCAGAAGGTTTTCTGGGTAAGCAGTAACAGATAAACCTTCAATTCAAAAGGTGGCTGTGGATCCTCTGTTCCACAAGGAAAACCAGAACTTTTTTTTCCTTTAAAAAATCATTCCCACCTCAAGATAACCACCACCCTGCTGTGGTTTTGGGGTAGAAAGAGGAGAAGGCCCAGAATTACAAAGGGGGTCCTTAGGCTTGGACTACCTTATTTGGAGCCTTCAGGAATGGGCCCCCCAAATCAAGTGCTGATTTTAACATTAACATTTCTTATAATCTTCCAAAAATTTCTAGAGCCAGCACACTAGCCATGGTTCAGAACTGCATCAAGCAACAAACAACATGAAGGAAAGATGTGTCTGAAGTCCCAGCCCTTTCTTCTGGGGTTTGACCCCAAACTCAAGTCTGTTATTATAAAATTCTATTTCAACACCTGAAAGTCACTCCTGGGCTTCTGCACTGCAGTAAGATCATCACTAAGTAAATCCCAGCTTTTCTCTGGCAAGGATGGAAGAGGTGGACATCCAAGTGCACTTTACACCGTGATTTTAATGCAAAACTCACAGCTGTCCCCTGGGAATTAGGACTTGGATTTTCACTGAGGCATCCATGTGAGCATCCAGCAGCAAGCCATGAAAGCAGACTTATTCTTGCTGACCCCTTTCCTGGCCCTGGAGTTCCCACTGCAGTTTTCTCACACACAGAGCAGGACAGCACACTTTCCTCTGATGGCCACAGGAACAGCAAAAACAGAAAAATGGTGCAGAAACTCACAGCTCTAATTTGATCTGATATGGAGCCCTGCTGGCCAGTCCCACTGTGCACTGCAGCAGCAGAGCCCCCAAGACTCTTCTCTTTCTTTTTTCACTGTCACTTTGGTTTCCCCCAGGACAACCTGATACCACTTGAATTTTATTCCCAGACTTAGAGGATTTTTTTAATTCAGTTTAAAACATTGCACTGAATTCACATCAGAACATGTTACAGCTTCACTTAATGTGCTTTCCTGTTTTGTAGCTGTATGTTTTTAGCCTTTTCTCTTGTTTTGCCTGTAAAAGGACCCAGTGGTGGCAAATCCAGTCGAGTTCCAGTGCTCCAACCAAGCTATATTACTGCTGTGATTCCAGTGTGTGTTCCCATGTGCAAAGCCATTACTGCTTCATCTCCCTCACACTGCATTGCAAGGTTTCCTTCGGATCATCAGGAGCAGAGTGATCTGGTTTGCTCCTTTCATAATATCATATGCATGGGAGAGCACTGGGTGCCCCTGCTCCTCCATTAAACACCACAGAAGTCTGGGTGATTTGCTTGCTCAGTGCTTGAAGAGCACAGAAATTCACCTTCATTTTCTAAGATTTTCTGTAGGAGCCTCTTGACATATTCCAAGGGCTGGTAGCAGGGGGACAGCTATGAATGTCACACCAGCTCCCCTCAATATAAGAAATCCTAAAATGATCCATATATTGATGGTTTCAGATTAGCTCTTAGTGCAAGGCTGTTGTCACACACTCTCAGCTCCAAAGGCAGAGAGGCACAAGAGTTCACAGCTTTTCCCACTGATCTATTTTTCCCCCTTTCCCACACTTCAACGTAACTAAACCCCTTGTTTTTGAGGGAGTGCTCAGATCCAGCACACCTTAACAGTCTGTCCACACCCAGCTGAAAGCTCCAGAAAAGTCCATCACCCCAAGGACTCCATTTTGTGCAAATAAAGTGATGATGCCCAGAAACTACCCTGGCTCCTTGTGCTGTGAACATGCAGGGAGGTGAGAATGACAGGCAGTAGCTCCCAGCACCCTTCCACACTTGGCCACGATGATAAAATACTCATGAGTTGGTAACAAGCCTCCTCCAGGTTGGAGCTATCAATCACCTCCAGCACAAGCACCACACAGTATTTAGAGAGAAATCCAAGAGCCCTAAACCAGCCCAGCCAGGTTTACTAGTTATTTTCTCTTCTGCTTTTACGTAAGTGAAGTTGCCTGAGTCACACCTCAGCCTGAACATTTTCTAGATGTGCCTTCCAATTGGACTGGCTCAAAATAAGCACCCAAAGAGCCCAAGGAAGGCTCTTAATTATTTTGCAAAATAAGGATATTCAAACTTTTCAGATGGCTATTTTCTATTTTCCTTGTTCCACAAATTCTAGCTCTGCCATATATGTTATTTCCCTTATTCAAAGTAAGACTTGAGTATAAATGGAAGAAGAGTTCAAAAATGGCACCACTGCTGTCAGAGCATGAGCAGACCATAGCAGCAGCACTTTTTAAAAATATGTCTGTGGAGTGCCTAGAAACTCCAGTGAGGAGCAAGTCCTTACTGTGCTAAGTTGTACAGAAACACAGCAGAAGCCTTGCTGCTGCCTCACAGGCTTGTAGGCTGGTATTTTATTCTTTTTACTCCAACATCTTTACTCACTGCCATACTGCTGCTGGCTGGGATGATAGTTTTAGCCTCTCCTACAGCAGAGCGTAGAAATTAGAGGGGAAAAAAATTTGCTTTTATAGTAAATGCTTGTAAATGTAGTTACTAGTAACTGTACCAGTTAGAGTGACTAGTTGCTGATAGACATTCTGCCTTTTTTTTAAGCTAGAAGCAGTTGTAATGGTATAAGAAAAGAAAGACCAAACAGAATTATTCTCTCATTTCTAGGTGGAAGTTATTGGAAGCTATTACATCAGAAGTTTATAATCGAGGTTTCAATGGTTCATGGTCCCATTTCCCAAAAGTTTCTCAAATGACTAAGAACGTACTTCATCATTAAACTTACAGCACAAAGCCATAACCTGCAGCAAAATTAAATCTGGCTTAAATCATTTTATTTCTCCATACCTTCCACTTTTGCAGGCTGAAATGCTCTCTTAGTGCCTCTCTTTGTAATCAGTGCCGTCAGCTGGAGCTTTCAGATGTCACACAGCATTTAGCCCATGATGAGGATTATTTCTTTCAAGTATTTTAAGCAGAAGTAAAACCAGCCATGAGGCAAACAGCATGAATAAAGGGTACAGTGTGCAGCCTGCCCTGCCTGGAACAGGCACCTGTCAGCTAAGCTGCTGGTGCTGTCAGGAAGCAAATCTCAGATTGTTGGGTCAGGATCTGCTCGTCCTCCATGGGGCTGCCCAGGTGATCAGCCCTGCTGGGCGTTCACTTGGGCTTCTCAGGGCAAAAGGAGCAGGCAGAGAGATGAGGAAATGTTATTTTGGGCAGCAGCCATGAAAGATGGCACAACTGAGACAAGGCTCTAACCTAAACACATTTATCCAGCTTTGCAAAGCACCTTCTCCTAACAACCCCTCCATACCCACAGCTGGGTCATGTTTTAACTCCACGGCTGCCGCCTTCCTGCTTGAGCTTAAATGTGCTCTGCACCCATCTCAGGGAGGAACAGGCTCCTCCCTGTTGCAGGTGTAAGGTGGTCCCTGCCTGCAGGATGCCTGGGGAAGGTCATGCCCATGGGGACAGTCTGAGGAGATAACATCCCCCCTAGAAAGGTACCTTGCTCCACTGGATGCAGGAGCTCCTTTTGCAGAGCTTTCCATTGCTCTCCAATGCCTTCTGCAACAGTGTGCAAATCCTAAATGCCACAGACTCGAGGTTTTTATCTCTTTCTTTAAAAGTCATATTGGAAATGACAGCTCACACTCAAATTATTTGTTGGGACCCTTGCTAAATGGTCCATGACATTAACCTACTGGTTCATGTTTTGGCCCTAAACATGAACATCAGCAATGCTTTTCCAGGCAATATTGTATAAATCCTGCTGCTTTCTGGGAAATTCAGGAATGCACATTTGATTTCACTGCTGAGCTTGCTTCTGCTGCACAACACCTTCTAATACATGGAATGATTTTGGTGCATGGAAAATGGAGGTGAGGAAAATCCAGTCTTCATATGACAGCCCAAGGTGTAACAATTCTAGCCCTCCCAGATGTGACAGACCAGGGAGAATTAAAGAAAATATTTTTGCTTAAAAAAAAGTATTCTCCTGTAGCATTTCAGAGCCAGGATGGCACTAGGAACAAATATCTGCTCCCATTTTGATTTTGGATCAGGATCCTCTCTGCAGGAGCTCAAAACAACCATATGGAGTTGATCCAAAGTCTGTTTGGAAATCAGTGGGAGCCTTTAGACTATTTCTGGTGTGTGTTGGAAAAAGCTCATTGGCTCCCAAGGAACAATTGTAAAGATGAAGAACATCCAAACCCTAACTCATAGTTTTATTGATTCATAAACAAGTTTTACCATGCAAAAACATTTCTAGTTGCTTTTACTTGGGTTCTCCCGTATCTTGACATACTTAAACTTCTGCTGGAAAACAGAGCAGCAGTGACTGAATCAACAGCTGCATTTTGATGATAAGGCAACAATTAACCAAGTTGTGCAGGTTGCTGCTGCTCAGTGTCTGCAAACTAAACTAAACTAAACTAAACTAAACTAAACTAAACTAAACTAAACTAAACTAAACTTCTGTGGTTGTGAAGGCCAACCAACTAACTCCAACTAGCCATAGCACTACCATACATTTCTGGAGTTTACTATCACCTCTTTAGTTCTCATGCAGCATTTGGAAAAGAGAGAAGGAAGAGTTTGTGTTTGCTCATGCTCTTTTTTTTTTTTTTTTTTTTTTTTCTGTATGGTCCAATGAATAGCAACAGTTCCAACTTACATCGACCCTGTAAATGATCACTGAAAAACTATAATTAAGCATATTTGCCATGCATGCAACTGCAGGCTGGGGAGTTACCTGTTCCTTATAAGTTCCAGGTAAGTGCTATGACTGTGTTCCAGAGATTAANAAGAAGAGGTTGTGTTTTCTCAATTTTTTTTTTTTTTTTTTTTTTTTTTTTTTAGTATGGTCCAATGAATAGCAACAGTTCCAACTTACATTGACCCTGTAAATGATCACTGAAAAACTATAATTAAGCATATTTGCCATGCATGCAACTGCAGGCTGGTAAACTAACTGTTCCTTATAAGTTCCAGGTAAGTGCTATGACTGTGTTCCAGAGATTAATCCAAACTCTTGGGTGTTGAGGTACTCAGGCAGAAGCATGGGAACTCTGCTGTTGTTGCACATTGGAAGAACAACACAAAACCAGCAGTTTTGGTGGAAGTCACAGAGAAGCACCACTTTTCAAGTGTATTGGGTTTGTGTGGCCAGGTTTTGGTATGGGGGGCTACAGGGGTGGCTTCTGTCAGCAGCTGACAGAAGCTTCCTCCATGTCCAGTAAAGTCAACACTGTCCTGCTCCAGGATGGAGCCACCACTGGCCAAGGCTGGGCCCATCAGGAATGGTGGTGACACCTCAGAGATAACAGATTTAAGAAGAAAAAAAAAGTTATTCCACAGTTGTAATTGGGTCCAGAGCAGAGCAGGGTGAGGATATGTGAGAGAACAGCTCTGCAGATACCCAGGGCAGGGCAGAAGGGCAGGAGCTGCTCCAGGCACCAGAGCCTGGAGCTGGGAAGGAGAGAGGGGTAGGGGGAAGGTATTTTTAAGGTTTTATTTTACTTCTCATTATCCTGCTCTGATTTTTCTGGTAATAAATTCAATTAATATCTCTAATTCCAGCCTGTTTTGCCCATATGGTAAAATCACCGAGTGATTTTATCTCAACTCATGAACCCTCTGCTGTATTTTTACTTCTCTATCCAGCTGTGGAGGGGAGAGACAGGGAGGCTTTGACAGTTGCCTGGCATCCAGCAACCCACTACACCAAGCTAACTTGCAGATCCTCTTCCTGCAGCTTCAATATCCTGTGAAGGCTGAAATGGCCTCAGGATCAATTATCTTGCAGTATCCACTGGAAGCCCTTGGGTTGTTCCACCCCTGAAGACAGAACAGCCCAAATCAGCACAGCACAGCACAAAAAGGGATGAAGCAACAAACACAGCTGAACAACTTCTTCAGGCTGAGGCACTGGGGAAGGAGCAACACATACTTTCCAAATTACATAGTCTACTCTTCATCTTTGCCTGTCCTCAGAAGAAGGAGCAATAAAGACAGAATGTGTCTTCCAGGGAAAGCACACACATACATGTTGGACTATGAATTGAGATCTACACACGAAGTCCTCACATTAAGCCATGCCCAGAACACCATCAAACATTCCTCATCTTCATGACTATTACATTAGACACTTCTCAGTCTTCACACTTATATAAAGAGAACCTCTCATCATCTTTTAGGATGTTCCAGTACAGCCAGACACACAAAACATATCTTCTCCTTTTCTTTCTGAAGGCTTTGCTAAAGCCATTGAATCTGGAGAAGTCCCAGCACTTGCTGAGAGGTGAATTCACTGACCTGGTAATCAGACTGGAGGCAGAGGTGTTTTGGTGCAGCAGGTCAGTAAAATGCTGTGTGCCTCCACATCTATTTGCACACAATTTCCCAGGTGAAATTACGGATATTTACAGGAGGTTTCATTTTTAAGGTCATTTTGGGATGTTTTTAATTCTGATCCACTACCAGTAGAGAATCTGAACATGTTTATTCATATCAGCTAGACACATTAGGGTCATGGCAACCTGGGACACAGAGAGAACTTTGACTTTGCTTTCTATTTCTGACAACCCAGATGGAGCTACTGCTCCCTGCTCTTCATTTCCATTTTAAGCCGGAGCTGCAGCAGCCTCACAGCAGCCTGTGCTGGACACCTTACTTCTCTTTAAAATGAAGGGAAGGTTGCAAACAGAGTAACAACATGTTGCCACCAAAAGTCATGCACCACTTTGAAGACTTCTACAAGCAAGTTAAAATTTAAACCGGAATGAATGGGTGAACTCAATATATTGGGCTTCTCTAATGCCATAACTACTTGCACTCATTTCTCTCTTTCTTAAGAAATGACCCATATTTCAGCATGGATTGTGGCCACGTCATATGGCACTTGGCCATCATATATCCCACTGCTCCTTCCTCAGATATTTCTCAGCTTCAGTGGCAGAGACCCAGATGAATAAAGCCAAGCTGACTATACCAGATTTATTTCCAGACTACCCAGATTTTCAAACACAAATGTGTATAGGTAAGCCCCAGAAACTACTTTCCACAGCTTCTCTGGCACAGCCAAAGACTAGAAAAGCAGAGAGGAAGGAGCAAAGGATGTGGCCCCACAGCTGTGGCAATCAGTGCAGCCTTCAGGAAGGACATTATCAGCCACGCCATTGACTGGCTGCCTTAGAATCCACCAAGAACTGCAAAAGCAAGGACGCTTTACAGAGCACCTTTTGCAAGTGGTCAGTCACACTGCAGCAAATAAGGTTCCCATAACAAGAAACAGCCAGATGTGAGGCACAGCAAAGTGCAGATATGATATCAATGTAAGTGGAAAGCTCTGATAATGACCTCTGCCACAACTTTCTATTCCTCATAACAGAGACTAACTCTCTTCCACCTGTGATTATCTTGGCCTGGGATGCTAGAAAGGGTAATACTCTTTTTCTAATGACAGTTCTTCCATAGACTTAAAATTTTCTCAAATTAAAACTCTGTATTTTGTATGATACAAATAGAGTTTGATATCAAAGGAGAGAGGAATATTACAACTTTATACTGAGTCATTTCTAGCAGACAAAGCTATGAACAGGGAAGAAAACCTACTTCAAAACTCTTGAGAGAAACAAGCACTTCTTTGGTGCTGGCATTAAATGCCAATCCTTAGATGAGATGAAATTTAACTACCAGCATCCAGTAGTTTTTAGGTACCTAATATTTAACCTCCATGCTCCACAAGACACCTGTGAACTACTATTGGGAACCTGAGAGAAGGCCCTCAGGGCACAGCAGATCCCTCCTGGTAAAGCTCTGACGAAGGCCATCAGCAAAGGACAGATTTTCCACAATTGGTCCCCATGTCCAACCCACCCCAGGGCTGCTGCTGGGTGCCCCACGCTGGGGTGCTGGCACAACAGGGGAACTGCTGCTTCTTTAGATGTGGGGTTCATCAGTGTCTCATGGCAACCCCAAACCACCTCAACACTGGACGCAGGGCTATGCAAAAATGAAACTTGTTTGGAACATTGTAAATGCAAGGTAGCTACAGCTTATTTTAAAACAAATTAAGTAAACCCCAGGTCTGAGCCTATCTGGACCCCTCCTTTCTAAAGGAGAAGCAGTTCAGGCATGTATACTCAAAGAAACTGCCAGCCTGTGGTACCTGCTGTGCAACACAGAAGTTACAGAATAGCAGGTAATTTCCATCAACCAAAAAAAAATATTTGATACTAATACATGGTTTGCTAAAAAGAGGGCTAATCCTCCTGTTCATCATGGACCAGTTGTAGGTCTGGTCTGAAATTCTTGCCAGATGAGAAACTATTTGCTCAGCTGGTGGGAAAATACAGTTGTTATCTTGCAGAAACACTGGCCTGTGGAACCCCAGAAAGCTTATTCTGTAGGATCATTAAGTATTATCCAGGAAGAGGCGCAAAATCATGATCCAACCTGGGTGTGTCCACTCTGCTCCGTATTTGGGAGGTAACACCAGTTCATCCAGTGGTAACTCTGGGCTCTATGAGCACCAGAGGGACCCCTGGGACAGAAGAGTGTGTCTGCAAAGGGCAGATTTGTTAATGATTCAGAGAAAGGATTATCATACAAATGTTTGCTCTGGGGAAATCAATGAATATGTGTGTAAAATACAGTATACAAGGAAGAGCCTTTCTGTACTCTGGATGCACGATTTTGGTGGAGCTATCCCTTTGCTCATCCAGCACTGTAACAAAGAATGTCTGCTTTGTAATGCTGCAGTGGTTTGAAGGAGTTTTGGACTGGTTTTGGCAACAAAATGAGAGGTGACAGCAGACAGTCACTTTCAGATGATAAACTCCATAGGAGGGAGGAGGATGAAGAAAAGACTCCAGACCTGAGAGGGACTGGGAGGTACAATGGAGACAGTGTTCATCACACACTTAGATACACAACAAAAACAGGAGAACAGTAGTTCCTGGCTTGCTGGGAGATGGTGTTGTCAGCCCAGCCTCACGAGTGCCACAAGGCATCAGCTGAAATCTCTTTTCCCAGCATTTACAGGAATACGGTTGTTCTGATGTGGAGCTCCCATTCTTCTTTGAAAATCTGTTTTCTCATTCTTGTTGAAATTGACCTATTTCAGCAGCAGGGTGGCAAAATGAAGAATTCCAGTGGCAGTGTGGTTTTCAGCTATCCTGCTGGGCTCCAGCTCCTCTCTGGGGCAGGCCCTAGCACCCCTTGCTGCACCCGGGCATGGCTGACCCAAAGGCAGGTAAAGGTATTCTGCCATACCTTTTTAGTGTGGGAAGTAATACTATTGTTATATTTATGTTACAGACTTCATCCTGTAAACCTTCAACACAACAAGAAATCCCAGCTGCACAGAATGATCTGTGCCACTCAAGGGCATTTTTGGGTGAAATGCAGCTACATTTTCATATACAAATGGGTAACTCCCAATTGAAATGGGCAGTGCTGCAGCCCCAAATAGAATATTTTGCTCTAAATAGGAGCTTTGCCAATATGGGAAGGGCTACTCCTGTGAGACTTCCTATCACAGAATTTCCACTGTTGTCAGCATCTGTCCGAACTACTGCCAAAACCCTCATTGAATTGAGCAGGTCATAACTGTTTGCCAGTATTCAACAAAACAAGATTAATTCAGCAGTTTTATTTGCACATTTAATTAGGACTTTGATGATGCCCTGGTGACTTGTGCCTGAAAATAACTGTTGGCTTTGGCCACACGTGCTGGCCATCTGACCTTCACCCTGATGGAGTTTCTCCTCTTCCTTTCTCACCAACCAGTCCCAGTCTCTCTCAGCCCTCAGCACCTGCACTGCACTGCTGCCACTCCAGTCCATGGCATTTAATGCCATTGGTTCTGTTTGTGAGCAGGCACTGGCAGCAGCTCCTCATGCCCTGTAGCACCACGTTTCCTCTCAGACAGCGTTCCCAGTGAGCACAGCCCCCATGCCTGCACCTCTGGGGGTGCTGGGGAGTGCCACACTTGCCTTTGCACCTTCTTCATGCCTGCAGTGCCTCTCGATGTCGCCCTGTTCTTTTCAGCCTTCTGATGTTTGCACTTTTGTAATGGAGTTTCTCACGGATTTTCACATAAACAATCTATTGTTATTGTAACTGTTCTTTTATGTTTACATTCTTCTCATAAGGAGGAGACTGTTGATGGACTGCTAGTTGGACCAGAGTTGTTGCAGAGGTGGCAACCTTCATCCTCCAATCCCTGGTCATTGTCCAAACTCTATAAATTGAGGTCAAAGAAAATAAACTCTCTCTCTTTTGCCCTGACGACTGACTGCGTGTGTGTTCCTCATTTTGTGTCCACTGATGACATCTCACCAGGCTGGCTGACAGCACCTTGACATTTGGAATGTGATGCAATTCTGCCTGCAAAAAACCACGATAAAGCTCGCTGTGCATTAAAGCGGTCGCCTCTGTCAGCCACAAACTGAATCGGAACGGAATGCAGTATCTCCCTGCCTAATGACATCCACCAGCTAATGGCAAGAGATGATGTCTTGCATAAGATTTATCAAAGGAAAATCAATGCATTTCATAAGCATCTCGGTGCTGCCTGTCCAAAGTGGTGTGCTCTGCCAAATATGCACTGTGTCAAACAAAAGCTCCCAAATAGTGAACGTACTTGAGGCGCTCTCCAAAAACAGCACTTTTTTTTTTTGAACCTCGCTGATTCAAACCAACTTGGCATTCCACCTGGCAGTTTAAATAAAACAATACAAGTTCTCTGATGACATTTTAGTTATCTTCAAAATGGATAAAAAACATAGTTAGAGTCAATCTAGAAGGACAATAAAAGTAGGTAAAAAGACCACATTTTATGTCTTGTAATCATAGCAAAATTTTTCCAGTACACTGACATAGACACAACACTGATCTAAAATCTAGTAAAAGGCACACAGAGCTGAGTGGCTCTAGGGCTGCTTCTGATAAATAAATGCCACATCATATGTGCATTCAAGACTCAAACACATTCTGAATATCATGAATATACAGACTTTATTACCTGGTACAGATTTACTGGGAAAGAATGTACGTAAGCAGCTAAAGTGCAGCCCCTCTCCAGTGACAACAAAATTGTTCCCCTCCCTCCCTTGTCTTCATCACAACACACCTACACTCTGTAAGTTAACTGAAAATAAGGCAGAATGGTATCAATGCACTTTTACTTTGTGGTTATTTTTAGATTCATAATTTACTTTTCCAGTCAATGCATTCAACACAATCTGTCTCTGCTCTTAAGTAGAAAACTAATTTAAACTCTAACAAGTTACAGATCCTTATGAAGTCAGACTGGGCCTAAGGCTTTGAACTTAGGTGTTCACATGCTGTGTCTTTAGGGTCTCCCTGTAAACCCCAGTCAGGGCAGTCAGAGACCATCCAAATATGACAAGTCTGTCAGAGTGGCCCCTCTGCTACACCTAGTCACATTTTAGGTGCCCCTGGGCCTCCTTTTGTACTTTCTGAAGGTACAAAAAGACACAGATCCTCCCTGAATGCCCCACAGCTGCCAGGTGTGTGCAGACATTGTGCATCCTGCAGGGCATCCCAGGCAGCACCAGACAGCTGTGCTGACACAACCAAATCCCCCCTTTGGTGCCTGCTGTAAGATGGGCCCATCTGCTTTAGGGATCTGCTCTCGCTAATGGGAGCTGAGACACTTGACTCCCCAGCAGACACTCACTGTGACATCTGTGCTGCTCCCTGGGGTGAGCCCCTTGAGCCGGCGTGGAGAGAGGTCCTGATGCATCCCTGAGAAGCAGAACAGCATCAGCAAAACCCAGAACTTCTTTGTTCAGACTCCCAGGTGAACTGCCTGAAAACCAGAATAATGCTTTTTCTTGAAGTTCGAAATGTGTTTTTTGCAGGCTCGTTTTCTGAACAGGTTGAAACAGATGACAATATCCCCCTTGGCTACTGCCCTCAAAAATGAGATCACCCTCAGAGACATGGCACTGCCATTTTCGGAACAAGTTCTGATTAAAGGGTGAGAGCGTGAGCCACAGAACAAAACAGGTTTTCCAGCACACAGCCGTAGGCAACTACAACTATTTGAGGCTTCATTTGCAGCAGAATGGAGAGGGCAACTTTTGTAAGCTGTTATTATATCCAGTAGTGATAATTAAAGCTGATTAATGCTCACCAGTCAGCAGAAAAAGAAAAAAAAA